>PVIC010034278.1:0-19677 GCA_004025085.1 Thryonomys swinderianus
GCCCAAAATCAATAGACTTTTAAAAAATTCACCCTTTGGGTGACTTTTTGAAAACAACAAAAATAACACATGAATACAGGGAAGGGGACATAGGAAAGATTACTAAATACAAGCACACAGTTTATTGAAGCTAAGTGAAAGCTCTGCATAACCAAATGGCTACAGAGAATACCATTGAATTATGTAATATTAAGTTATATCCGGGACTACAGTCATACCTTTCTGGTACCAAAATAAGAGAATGCTGTAGAAATTGGTGGAGAGAGGTGGAATGTATTTTTCAAAGATACGAATCAGAATGAGTAGTTGTTAAACTAATCACTGTCTCCAAAGGACTAGCTTCAATTATTTCATAGGCAAACATCAGATTTGGGAAGCGGGCCTGTTGGTATTGAGACCTAGCCCTGCTTTCTGCACTGCAGTCAGCCTTTCCCTGTCCATATTGCACGAGTTGGACCCAAGATCCACAGCAATCTAACTGAATTTTGGGGTAGAAGACCACCGACTTTCTCTATTGTGCTCTTTACCTAAGGGTGAAATGTCAGGTTTCCTTTTTTTCGTTTTCCTTTAAGCAAACAAATTTCCACTCTGCTCCCACCCTAAGTCTCTCACAGTGAGAGTCTCGTTCTAAATGTTAATGCAGCTTCTCTCCCTACAAGTCTCAGGGCCAGGTCCACTCTCAAGAGTCAGCCGAGGCGGTGCTCTTCAGGCCACGCCTACAGAGTCATCCTCAGAGCGGCAGCTCCTCAGCTGGAGGGGTTTCCTCCCCCGCAGTGTCTGGACTGGTGCCAGGAAGATCTGTCCAGCTGTAAGCTTGATTTTATATAGTTATTTTCACTTATTTTTTATTTTGCAAAATGTAAACGAATCTGTTTAGCTAGGAAATCACGTCCCTTGAAAGTGATTATAACCTAATTTGACATGCAGTATTTGTACACTTATTCTAGTGTTATGATGCATTTACTGTGTTTACATAAATAGAGATTTCCGTGGAATTACTGCAAGATAATGTAAAGAGTTAATCATGAAATTCCCCAAAAATCTCACTTGGGAGAATTAAAAAAAAAACAAACTCAATATAAAATTTTTCCTTGGAAATGAAATGAATTCATTTCTAAATGTTCTCTAAACTGTTGCGAGCTTCACAAAACATCGACTTCTTCATTCATCCTGTTTGACCATAAAGTGATACTGTCAGAAAATCGGCCACATACCTAATATGTGCCGGCTACCAACAAACGTAGATTAGAATATGTCTCACCCTCAGTGGTGTTACAGTGAAACAAGGTCAGAAGAACTTCGCAGAGAAAAGAGAAGCTCTGTCTCGATTTCTCGGCTAACCTCTGGTAATTACTGAGTTTGCTTCCTGAAAACCACGATGGAAGTAATGCACAAGAATGCCTGGCACAGAAGAAGTAACAAGAGCAAACAGAAACGTTATGGACACGGGATTTCTCACAAACTGAAGTATCTTACTAAGACTAGGAAGCAACCATCACATAAAAATGATTTGATTGTTCTATAACCACACATCAATTTAAGAAGGACCTGCTTGTCTATCTTCCTGAAGTTACAACACTGTCTCCCTTTGCAGTCATCTGCTCCCATTCGTTCAGCTTGCACCATATGTTCAGCTTCGTTTTAGAATGTCTGAAGGTTAAAAATTAGGGGAAAGGCCTGCCAGGACACCAAGCTGTGTGCACAGCAGAAGAAGGTGGAGAAAATGTCCACAGTGGCATCTGGTTCAGAGAGGTGCAGATGTCACTGTTTATGTACCCTTTGTAACGGCACCGTTTCTTATCACATGCAGTGAGCACTGGATGGACACTCAGGCGAGCCAGGAAGGAAGCAATCTGTATCTCCATTTCTCCAAGAAGTATTATTCTTCCATCATCAAGTGCAAAATCTTCCTCTGAATCTGTGGGCTCTTCTCTTTTGTCATGTTTTCTAAAAGACAAATAACATTCAGATACATATATAAAATAATATTTTCATTGTGACAAAACATCTTTGTTTTGCTTTTCAGATAAATTTATGCAACTGCTATCAGTAAATTATAAGAGCAAGAAGTGTATTATAAGATTTTGTTATGGCCTTTTGAAAAAAACAAGCAAGTCACTGTTTTTAATTTGGTTCCCATGTTTATTACCCAATATCCAAAATTCTTTCAGTAAAAACTAACTCAATATTTCAATGAAATTTCATTAAAATGATTGCATATGAATTAATGTACCTAGCATCCCCAATGGTTTGTGCTTTCATTTATTTTACTTCAAGAGAGAGTATAAAAAGTACATCTCAATTGGCAAAGGAAGTCCCTTAGAACTAAGAAATTGACTTATGAGTAAATCACCAGGTAGGGACCCCCTTAAAACAACACATCTTAGGAGTCACCTGATCAAGTATGTGGGCCCTGCTTGATTGATAGGTTTGCTCACGCATGATGGATACAATACAGGGTCATCATGGTGAGGAATCATCATTGGGTCCTTTGGGTCTGAGTTCTGCTACTTAGCACCATATCATTTTGAACAAGTTACCAAAATTTTCTGTACTTCAGTTTCGCTTTTCAAAGCTTTCACTCTGCTATTTCCATGTATGTGAGGATAACAAAAGGTTATTCACGAAGTGAACAAGAAGCATACCCTGGCATGTGGTCATCTGGTATTGGAATGTCTGCTAGCTGTATGACAGGCAGCAGGGATTATTCTTGCCTCGGATGGTGTTTATTTAAATGTGCTGCTGTAATTTCCTTGTCCGTTTATTCAGCCTATTTCATAAATCCTAAGCCTATGTGGCACATTATCTATCCCAATGCGAGCCTAAAGCACTGATGGGTAATCCGGGTATGTACATTCTCCCCCACAATGCCAGTATACTCTGCATTCTTCTCATCTATTTAAAAGTAGCTAATTGTGAAGTGATTGTGCTCCTGATCACCTTACCTGCCTTTTTACTGTCTTAACAGGAAACACTACATATTAAAATAACACTATCCACATCGTATAAAAATCACTGCTTCAAAGGAATCCTGTGCACTCCTCACCTTTGGCCTTTCCCTCATCTCATGGACCCTGTTTATACAACACAACCCACGGAAGAAAAGGTCAGATATGGTACAAAACTTCCAAGGTTCATCTCTCCCCTCCCTCTACCAAGACCTACACTGACACTGTATTTTTTCTGAGTTCTTTGCTTTAAATAATCAAGAAAAGAAATTATTTTTTCTGCTGCATCTGTAGCTTTTCAGAATGTCACGTCCAATCTGACTTGACAGCCTCAGGAGGATGACAGGAAGCTCCCGAGGAGAAACTGCACAGAGCCAAGGGAGCCCGTCGCATGCCACGTGCCCCAATTTTGAGGCGATTGCCCCAGTTTCCACTTACTGTCTCCCCTGTGTTCCTGAGAGCAGATCTAATGTTCTCTTCCTCCAGGTCTCCACTGATTGCCTCAACTGTGAGAGCGCGGCTTGAAAGATGAGGAAACGGGGTAGAATCAGAGTCATCGGAGTTAAACACATGTTGGAGAAACCGACAGTCCAGTAATGGACCTTCGATGAGGGCTCCATGAAGGGTGTTTGATTTTTAGCAGAATATTAGTTGATTTTTAGCAGAACATTAGCACTGTATTGGGTGAAAGACTGTAAATTGGGAAGATTTAATTTTACTAAGCAGGATGCCTTAAAAAATGGAATTGCCCTTACTTTTGATTGGTGTGATAAGGGGAAAGCATTCTCTTACATTCATGTTCTTTTCATACTGGAAGACAAATCTATATCCTATACAAATATGTTTTTCATCTGCTTAATAACATAACCAAAAAATCAATTATCACACACTCTTTTCTAAATTGATGAACATGAGTAGTTTTGTTTTATTTTTAACCCTCACTATTTTTTAAATACTTAATATTTTGGGTTTGAGGAAACCAAATAAGAGACAAAAATATTAGAAGTGTTTTGGGCCAGAGGGTTAGCTCAGTGGTTCCTCGCAAGCGCAAGGTCCTGAGTTCGATCCCCGGAAACCACATACAATGCTGGGCGTGGAGACTCACGTCCACCAGCAATCAATACCACATACCACAGTGCCGGGCGTGGTGGCTCATGCCTGTAATTCCAGCTCTCAGGAGGCAGAGACAGGAGGATTGCCTGGGCTACATAGTGAGCTCAGGGCCAGCCTGAACTATAAAGCAAGACCCTGTCTCAAAAAAAAAAAAAAAGAAAAAAAAAAGAAGTGTTTTTCACAAAGTTTACATTGGACTCTAAATAAACTTAGGCCAAAAATTGATGAGGGCAAAAATTGCTTTTGCTCATCTGCAAAAATAACCGAGTTCTGCAGGGTACAACCCAAGGAAAAGAAATGCTAAATGTGAAATTTATGAAACCAAAATGATACATGAGGGAAAATGCTGCTAATAAATAATCTATTACTAGAAGAGAAACAAAGTGGTTGTGTAATGTCACTTTAATGACATCTCCCCAACAACTGGAGCACCTGTTCTGGCATTGTTTTCCTTCGGGCTCATTTTCTTTGCTGGACAGAACTTTTGAGCTGCATACTGTATTCTGCATGAATTCATTTACCAAGGCAACTAAGCTGCCCTCCCTTAAGGGGCCAAATTGCTCCTCAGTGTGAACCTGAACGTCACGTCTGAGTGTTAGATGGAGCACACTTTGGAAACACTGCTGGATATCTCATCCGCAGGGCACGTGCTCTTAATGTTGGGGCTACAAATGTCTTGGGAAATCTTCACCAAGGTGCCAATGGTCATTTTAGAGATCCTTTCTCTAATTTTTCAGTGTAAACAATTCAGCTTGTAAAACAGCTCCTCTTTCTGCCTAGATCTAAATGTCTGTTACCAATGGGAGGAACCCAGTCACTAGCCCAGCTCTAAACTGTCGTGTGATGGATGCCAGATGTGACCAGTTTTTGACCTCCACTTGTTTCTAAGGGAGTAAAGGTACCTTCTTTATCCTAAGGATCAAAGAGAAACAAAAGACATAAACAGAGCTGAAAACTTACAAAATTTCTGCTTCACCTAATTAGAAGAGAATAGGGAATTTGAGGGTGATTTGTCCTCAAGAAGGTACGCCTGGCTAGAGTAGGAGGAGGAAGAAACTTGAAGGTGGAGGGCAGAAAATAGGGAAACAGCTCAACCTTGGCCTGAGTCTTGGGCATGGGGTAGGGAAGGACTGGGCAACAGAACCCCCGGATAACTTGGTGCCTGTGAAGCAAGAAAGCCCTGTAGCAGCGGCAGGGAGTTGGCAAGGTTATTGAGAAGATGCCCTCCACAGTCCTTTTGGCAGGTGGGCTCTTGAACTTCCACACCTGCAGCTCTGCACAAGCATCATAATGCTTCGGGACAGGACAGGAGTGGAGAGGAGGCCACGGGAGGACCCTGTGACTGGCGGGTAAGAAGGAGGAGCACCTTGGCAATGACACGCACGTATGGTCACCAGGAGGACTGGCACATGCCATGGTGGGCAGATGCTTCTACCTCTCTAGCCACCTCCAGCTCTTAGTATCACTAGATTCCCCAGAAACAAGAGATGAGCTCAGAGACTTGATGAGAGGAGGCTGAAATGCCTGAAACTCCATTTTTGCTCCCTGAAGAATGGAACTTTGAAATGGAGAATCACTTCTACAAAACAGTTACATTTTCTTGCCCACTTGATTTAGTGGATTTGACTCCAAACACACCTCATAATAATTTCAATTAATTTCCTTTTGTCTTCCACCTTACTGAACAAGTGCATAGTATTTTTTTTTCTCATTCTTGCCTTATCTAATTATGGCTCCCCATTGCTTCCTTTCAGGGTTCCCTTTTTCTCCAACACTTTGCTCCAGGCCTTTCCCCTGCTCTGCTTTCGAATTTTCAATGCCTAGAGTAAAAGAAACATGGAATTAAGGTTTAATCCGGCCTCTGGTCTCACCACGGGTCCTCTGAGATCTGCCACCTCGGTGGTGTCACCGGAGTGAGAACTCTTGTTCTCATCTTTCCTAGGAGTTGTCTGTACCTTCTTCTGTCTGAGGACTCTTCTGTGACTTCATTAAGAAAAGTTTCCATAGAACACAGTATCTTTCTTTGACAAAGGAATGAGAACAAAAAACATTTCCAAAATTCTTTACCTGATCTGAAATTCTTTGCAAAAGAGACGATTCCATGCATTTCTACACACACTAGTCTCTCATACGAGATTTTCTCCAAATGGACCTGTATGTTAACTAAATTTAAATACTTCTTAATCTTATCCAATTCATTGCTTTTGCTTTTGCTGTTCTTCTAACTAACGTGACCTCTTAAATCTTCTCCACTTGGGCTGATGTTATGTATCTAGGAAGAGGCTGAACCTTCCTAAACCCTTCCACTCCAACCTGCATATTCTTCCTTCACTCCTATTTCCAACACATTGTCTTTATTTTTTCCTTGGACCTTGATTCAGTACTATCTCAGAAAATTATTTGTCTTTCTAAAATATATATTTTGCTTCTCAATGAGAGTATTCATTTTTTGGAGCCAGAACTTGTCTCTTTGTTAGTAATAACATATTATTAGCAATAAAAATGAAAGTTGTGCATGTAGTAGTTTTCTTCTTAAAATGCACACATAATATACTTATTGAATTACTGAGTGACTCACTGGTATCAACTCGATGCATGTGTATTAACTGAATCATGAAACATGGAAGAAACAAAGCAAGTGTGTATTGAACAAGTGAATTTCTGACATCAAGCCTATGAGACACCCAATGTTGTCAGCCGTGGGGAGGTCACACCATTCAAGCCAGAGTTAGATGATATTTACAAGGCTTAACACCACCTTTACTGAGTTATCTCAAATTTTCACTGACATCAGAAATAAAGGCTTCTCTCATGAAGCCTAATTTATAATTCTTGGCACACATGAGAATTTTAATCATTTTATGAAGATGTATACCCATTTAATACAATTTAAACTGGAGTTACTATATGGAGAACATTAGATATATTTTTGAGGACCTAGTAAAGCCAAACATGTTTCTAGAGTAAATATGGCCCAGAGGGTGTTATTTTACAGTGCCATTTTACAGATAGGCACATAGAGGAAAGCTAAATAATATGACCCTAAGGCATACAGCTAATTGGTAGAGAGATCTGGTCCAGAACTGAGAGGTAGATCAGCGGGGAGCACACTTACCTACCATGTGAAGTGTCTGGGTTTTATTCTCTCTACTGTCACAAAAAATCAAGGAAAATCTGGTCCATAATAGAGACATCTCAACCTTATACCTATAGTACTATATTCTTTGTAACATTCTGTTTCCTCCATCAGTAAAAGAATTAAAATGTGAACTGCATGTTTGTTTCCTTCCAAAATTTCTTTTCAAAGCTACAAAGAATTATGCTATGAATAGGAGAAACTTAACTTCCAGCACATAAGGAAGCCAGGTGATGGTTCCTCTCAAAGAAGGCAGGACTGGAAATAGTGTGGACCTGTAATTGAAGCCTAAGTGAGCATGGACTCCATAACTGGGCTGTTACTCGTGCTGGGCCCTTGGGTATGCAACTACAAGGCTGTCTAGTTGAAAGGGACCACAACTAACTCACATCTGCATTGTAATTCCAAATCCTCAAGTATCTATCCTCATATTCAAGGGCTCTATCTGCTATTGACCAAAGGATTTCCCCTCTCGGAATAAATATGCCAAAGCTCAGTCCCCACAATTATGGTGTTTGGAGTTGAGATCTTTGGGGGATAATTAGGGCTAAATTAGGTCATAAAGGTAGGGTTCTTGTGATGGAACTAATGCCTTTATAGAAACAGGGAAGATGCTTTTCACATAGTGCTCCCAGGAACTTCAGAGTGTCTCAGAGGCGCGTCCTGGTTTTACTAACTGAATTATCACCGTTAGATATCCTTGCCTCCCTTCCCAACCCTCGCCAGAAATGTACTATTTTAACTTGCCATATTCACCAGGATTCTGAATATCTCACTGGTGGGGGGGGGAATCTACTTTAAAAAGGCAAAATAGTGCTTGGAATCTACTGAGGCTGTGAAAGCCCAGGTGTCTGCCAGCTCCTTCACCATGCGGACATTTGGAATCAGGCCAACATGCATGGGTCCTTTCATATCAGATCAGGTAGTTCTGATCCTGCATGGATCAGCCTGCATTGCTGAAGGTACTCTCCCAAGAAATTCGTAGAGGAATTCCTTCCCCACTTTTAGGGCTTGGTAGGCCTTATGCAACTCAGGATTCTGGATTCAATCAGAAGTGCATGAGTGAAACAAATTCTTTGCAATTTTGCCCTGGGTTGGACCTACTCTGCAAAAGTTCTGGGACATGGTGAGTCTGACTCACTGAGCTTAATTCTATTCTACAGACATTCATTAAAGATCAAGTTTAGACTATCCGAGGTTCTGGTGTAGCTTAGGTTTCAAGCTTTTGGGTTGAAATTTGTGATTTGTTTTCATTTTTACTTTTGCTTTCCTTACTAATTGTCCATATTTAAACCAGACACTCCCCGCAATACCATAGAATAAGGAAATTAGGAATTTATTTTTTATGCTGCATATTCCCATTGAATTTTTCCAACCCTTACTGAGCACTTAATATACATTACTAAGCTAGGTGGATGGATAAAAAGAAAAGTTTAAAAGATATGGCTCCTGTCTTCAAAAATTTAGAATGGACCTGGGAGAAAAAACTTTCACACAAAACACCAGCAGAGAACAAAGGAAGGTCACTAAATTAGTTACAACCACCCACCAAAGGTATGGCACAGACACTAAATCTACTCGGCTCCCGAGAACCAGAAAGATCAGGGTAAGTTCTGGGGCATTTGACCCATTCAGTTTGTTTAAAGTGAGATCTCTCTGTGGCGCCTAGCCAGGGGTTGACCTCTTAGGCTCAAATGACCGCTCTGCCTATCTCTTTACAGCTGGAACTACAAACGTACACACTAGCATTTCACCTGTTTATCAAAAGGCTACAAGTGTTTGGGCACAGAGAATGACTACTCCCAGGAAAAGCCAAAAGTTTCTGAGTAAAACCTTGCTATGGTAGAAAGTCGGACACCAGCCCTGGGGCCGCCTTGGTAGGGGATGCTGTGCAGGTGACTCTTTGTGTCGGATCTCACTTCATCGCTCTCCGACAAGGAGCTCCTAGGCTCCGATCTGTCCCCGACACACATGATTTAAATGTGTTTAATGTTTGCAACGTGCTTAGTGCTCGCTGCCTGTGAGAGAGCCACACATTATCATCACATAATCATCGTTTACCACCTGCTTGCCTCACTTGAACCCATTCCTCATGCCATCCCTCCCCCGGAGGAGCTTCCTCATTGCCCAGGTCCATTTACCTACTCTTCGGGAGATGCATAATTGACTACATCTTAAAATTTAAAGTGACCACTTCCAATTGCTTGGGATGTCTTTGAAAGGGAAAGTGGGATAAGAGTTGAATTCTTTCACAAACATGCTTGGTTTTCAAAAGTAGGGATGCTGAAGGAGTCAGTGCCCTGTAAAGATCAGTAAGAGAAAACAGCTGACTTGGGAAATGTCTGGTCCAAAATATCTTCCAAGTATGGTCTTCCCACCTGAGAACAATGTTCCACATTTTCCTGTTTCTCCCAAGACCTTTTTCCTAAACTAGCAATGTTAACCTGGAAGTAAATTCACATTTTCTAAGGAAGAAATTCTGCCAAGCTTGTTAATCTTATGCAGATGTGATGATACTTGTACTGTGTTATAGTTTGGCTCCTTAGAAAGCAAGTTAGAAGGAGGAGGAAAAAAACACCCCCAAAACAACAAATATTCGCCAACCCATATGGTCAGTAATTGCTGTTTAATAGTCCTCCTATTACAAACCTAAGAGGCAGCAGTCTGAATTACCAGTAGAGTATTAATAAACAGGAATGAGTTAATAGTGCATAAAGACCTTCTAGTGGAACAGTGGGGGAGTTGAATATTCTTTTCTTCAGTCAGCTGTAAGTAATTACTGCATGGTGTGCTTCTGACTATTACCATAACAGAGCAATTGGACGTGAAGAATGGATAACAGTATGGACATGGAGGTATTTTTAGAACATCAGCACTGAAGCAGGTAACTGGCCTACTCCACTAAAAACCTTTAAATAAGTTTAGAAAGACTTTTTTTCCCTTATGACATTTAGTCATAGTAGAATTTTTTAAAAGATCAATCTAATAAATTATTTAAAATAACTTTACAAAGAGAATGCCTGTGATATGTAAATAAGCAGGCAAGAAGAGAAGAAGGAAAAGCCTAGAAAGCCCAGGCAGACAGGAGGCATCTAGCCAACGTTACAGGAACTACATAATCACAGGTTCCATTCTGCTCCTCGGAGACACAGCCTCCCTCTGCCTGGATGCTCAGTCTGCTTCACTGGCTCCCACTGGCTGCTCAGGTGAAAGTGAAAATATTCAAATCAGAGCTGTAACTACGATTGCTGGAGTTGTGGCTTTTCTAACATGGAGTTAGCCCTCCTCAGTGATTTAATGATGCATATCATTTATTTTAAAATATTATTACAGGGGCATTGACTGAGCTGCAGTTCCTTTTCGAGGGGCTGTCCATTATGTGATGCGGCAGGCTATGTCGTGGACGGCGCCGGCTGAGATATTGTCTAACGGCACAACATATGTTCTCAGATGAAAACAGCTTGAGACTTTGATTCGGAGAGGGGTAATTTTGCAAATGCATACAAATATCATTTAAGGAATATTTTGATTTTTTTTTTCAGGGTATGTCTCCTTCTTCTGCTTCCTGGATGCATGGGCCGATGCTGATTTTTCAATTTGCAGGTTTGTTAAGCATCATGGAATGTTTTGGCTCTCAATCAAGAATATTCTTCCCAAGTGGTTCCAAAGTCCCACGCTTGAAAATAAACGCATGTCCTCTTTGTCTCCTAGCAGCATGTGTTCTACTGCACAAAAGCAGCACAGGATGGAGGAAGGCGATGCCTTTGATTGAACCATCCTATAGATTTTTAACCTGCCACTCTCATGGGCTGCAAACTCTCTCAAGACAGGGCAGTGTGCTCTCCTCTTTGGGCGGTGCTGGCAGCTGGAGTTCAATGAAGGTAGTTAGGAGCCAGGACCCCAGTGCTCCTCCTGGCAGGATTCCTGTCCTGTGTTGAAGCACAGGCGACGAACAGAGCACGAGCTGCCCCAGTGCTGATGACCTCCGAGTGCCACCTAAAGAGGGGAGCTACACCCTATAGGAGCAGGCGCCAAAGCTTATGTGATCTCTGTCCACTGCTTTGAGGTCCTTTCCCAAACAAATGTGCATCAAATAAACACCGTCACACTTATTTTTCCTGAAGAAACCACATCAGTGTGTCTGAGCTACCCCAGCCAGAATATTCTGATTCATCCAGACACAGCTGCTTTCTCAACAAAAAGACACTGCAGTGCACATTTACAACTGTGTGTCACCTCTTTAGCTAGCGAATCTAAACAGAAGGCAAGTAAACACCTAGAGGTGTTACTGTGACCAATGGGAAGCAGCATCTCCTCCATGGTACTGGTTTTGATTTGCTTTCCTCGTGTTTTAGAAGATAGAATTGTTCTCTTCTTAAATCAACAAAAAGAGAAGGACAAATGGAAATTTGGCTAAGTAAATCTTGAACAAAAAAGTTCACAGAGGAAAAAAGATCAAAAGTCATTTCTAGAAAGTACTGAAGACATCATGATTTAAAGAAGTTCAAGGTTTAGCAACTTTATGTTTCTAATTCAGTAAAATTCTGAGAGACAGCTGGCTTCATATATACGTACTGGTGTCAGTCATCGGAGTGTTTCATTTACATTTGTTCTGCACCCCTTAGTCATGTTACCTCAGGCTATGGACAATACCTCTAGCTTCTAAATCCAGGGCTGCCTTCCCATCCAAAGACTGGTACAAGGACTTCCAGATGAAAAAGTTCCGTCAACAGTCAGAGGTGTTACTATTTCAGATCTAGATGACTTTGAAGGGAGAAGAGGTAAGAATTCTCCAAAGAGTGAGTGAAGGAGGGAAGAGAGGGAACAAATTCTTTTCTTTCCATTTGATTGCGAGAGGCCTAGAAAAGAATAATCTGGAGTTGTTAACACCCATGTCATTTTAGAGCCCATCATTATATATCTTTGCTATTTTAGCTGATGACTTTAGAGGTAAGAATTCTTAGAATTTTCAGATGTTCCCATGTAGTAAGTGGCCCCTACCTACTTCACTGAGGTCATTGGCTAGTACCCTCCTGTAGTTTTATTCCGGTTCCTTCATCACTTAGTTTATTCCTACCTGCTGATTCTTTATCCTGTTTTCTTTACCTGGAATGCAGTTAACCTCGGTTATAAGGTCACCTCAAGAAACAAGTCTTAGTGACTTTCTGAGTATTCTGTAAGCTTACTTTATTTTCTCCACAGATTTTATACTAACTAATATATTCTTGTTTACATATGTATTTGGTTAAATTATTCTTAATTCTTGACTCCCAGGGAAATGCATGCTGCCATGGTTGGATCTGGTTTGAAATGTCACCCAAAGGTTCACACACTAGAGTGTTAGTCCCTAGTGTGGCCATGTCAAGAACCAGAGAAACCTTTAAGGGGAGAGGCCTAGTGGGAAGTCACCGGGATCATCATTCGCAGAAGAAATGAATGTAGTTCTGATAGGACACCATTTGTCTTCGTGTTAGGAGTGAAAAATTCTCCTTTGATCCATTCACATGGGACTTGATATGTGTATTGTCTTGATTGATAAAATGTTGGTAGATGTGACAAAGGCAGAGACTTAAATTTGCTGCATGAGCTGGGGTTTCTGGTCCAAGGTGACTGAAGTGATGAGAAGGGCAGAGAGGATCGGGTAACTGACAGGTTATTTCCCAACTAACATGAATTTCACTTTGGTCAGTTACCTTCTAGCTGCTTTGCAGAGGTGTTAGCATCACAGAGGAACATTGAGCACTGCTGTTTGGGGAGTTTAGGGTTGTTTGTTCCACAGCACTGCTGCAGGGTGAATGTTGACCAGTACAGTTTATGTTCATTTATTCTGTGCCACCTCCTGGGAACACTGCAAAGTGCCATGGATAAGCAATGTATTTTCTTTTGTTCATCTGTGTGTTCTAATGAACAGGAACATTCCAGGCTTGTGGTCACTGCATGATAAATGAGTACAAAGTACAATATATGGTAAGAAGCCTCTAATTAAATATTATCTGCTAGAACTCTACTTGGATATATTATTTACTGGAAATTTAAATTCACAGGATAAAGAAGAATGGCATGCCTCTAAGAAAAGAGCCATTTGGAGTTCTTTCCATGAAAATATTAAAGATCACCCAAAGCAGTTTGGTTTAGAGCTGAAGTGACTCATGCAGCTATTTTGGCTCAGAAAAGTACATTATTATTGAGATATCATTGTTCTAGTCACTTTATACCTATAGACCCAGCCCAGAGTGGGCTCTCAGCACATGGGCATTGAAATGAATTGACTTTCAGAGCTCACGGAAGCTTTTATACCCTACTTGGCCTTTAGTCATGGAAGATATTAAAATCACATCAGCAAATAACACAAGCCTGTGCATAATTCTTCACTATGCTGAAAACTCTGACTTATTGTGCCTTTGTTGTGCCTTTGAGGTCAACCTTGGAAAACATGAGGAACTGTGGTCTCTTTCCACAAATGAAAAGACATTTATTCTCAGCACAACTCATTTTTCAGCCTTCTGTATTCTGAAGTCAACCCATTTAACTTTCCTGTTTTTCAAGCAAGTCTTTTCCTTAACTCAAATATCCCACCTGTAATTTAAGGCAGTGTTCCACTGAACGGTTTCTCTTCCATCTGTTGCACTCCATTCTTATGCTGTGCTAAGTGTTCTGATTGCTCTGATAAATTCTGGAAATATGAAGTTTAAGGAGGACAAAGTTCTTTCCTGTGAGGTGTCTACTAGAGAAGACACAAAATCTGAACATGTCACTTGAAAGTAATAGCTACAACTGAAGGCCAGATCACAAAAACAGAAAACTAGGGGATCTCAATGACACTGAGGAATCAGTGAAGATGGAATCTGAGGTAGAAAACAAAGATGGAAAGAGATGAGAGGATTACCCTTAATGTGTTTTTGTTTCTATTTATAGGATCCCGTTGTAAGAAAACAAACATCAGTGTATCCCTGAATGAAAATAAGATGGCCGACCACATCTCAGTACTAGTATTAAAATTAAAATAAAAAAAAAAAGGCCAGAGATTTGGCTCAGTGATTCTGGCGCCTGCCTCACAAGCGCAGTGGTCCTGAGTTTGATCCCTGGTAACCACATACAATGCTGGGCATGGTGACTCATGCCCACGAGCAATCAATACCACATACCACAGTGCCAGGCGTGGTGGCTCACGCCTGTAATCCCAGCACTCAGGAGGCAGAGACAGGAGGATTGCTGAGTTCGAGGCTTGCCTGGGCTACATAGTGAGCTCAGGGCCAGCCTGAACTACAAAAAGCAAGACCCTGTCTCAAAAAAAAAAGAAAAGTTTGCAGAGCCCAAAGACCCCTCCGTGGAGTATGATAAACATAACTCGCCCCAAACTCAAGGGAAGTGAAGACGTGGCAAGGAAACAAGACAGCAGTGATTCAGGAAAGAGAGAAAAGCAAAATCTTTTTATTTCAGCAGATTTTCTGCTTGCAGAAAAATAAATGTTGGGTTTTTCTTTCTTTTTGAAAGACATTTGAAGTCATTGAAGAGGGATTATAAAGCAAGTGAAGGAAGTCTGGAAAGTAAAAACAAAAAAGAAAGAAAGACCAATTGTCTATAAACGAAATGGAACAGAGTGGAATTTGTTCTACTATAGAGAGGATACGAGAGGACAAAGGACATCAGTATAAAGCACTTTTAGAAATTAAAAAAAAATATTGGTTGATTAGATCAGATAAGACACCCTGAGGCCATAGGTTCAAGATTTTTTTTTTTTTTGGTCAATTTAAAAGTATTCTAAATTAATAGAAAATATTTTTTAAACAGCTATAAAGTGGTTGGCTAATTAAGTCTGTTAAAGAGATGTGTGCAGCTTAAAGGCATGTTTATGTGACTTCTGCCTGCTATATTTTAAACTTTCCTACATATGAGAAGTGAATGTCATACTAACCTATCAAGTTAGTCTCTTAATGACATTTTTTGGCCTTTTTCTCTTGATTATGCCACTTAAAAACAGCCACACCTTAACTGTGCTTGGAGACTCTGGAGATGTGGCATTCCGACAGCACATCTTATTCTAATATTTCTTAAAATTAATGTATTTCTCATGTAGGGATATGTCCATTTGAAAGGAGATGGCTTTTGTAGGATAGCATGTAGTCCTCTCAATAACTGTCCTTGTAGGGGATACAGGCATATATATGGACTCTGGCACATATCAGTTTAAAGGCAGACATAAATCATAAAACAGAATGGGCAATTCCTTCCCAACAGCAAATTCTAACATACAAACCACAAATAATTTTGTGATGTTTTTTGACAAAAAATAGTGGTAAGTAAAAGAAAAATAAAATAGAAGCCGTGGTGATACCTTCTTTATTTTTAATATTTTAATCAATGGTATTGTTTCATAATTATTATTTTCTATTGCCTTCCTTTCATTATTTTATCACTAGTACAAAGAAATAAAACATAGTTGATAATAATAGGAGAGGGAAATACCTTTGAAAGAATATGCCTTGCCAAAAATAGCTTGTGTTTTTTTTTATATGTGTTTGTAGTTGATCTTCATATCTAATTTGGTAGCACAGGGAAAAGCAGTAACCCAGTGGAGGAGATAAGATAAGAAGATGGTCAGGATGATCCTGTAGTTGTAAACTCCTGGACACGAACCCTACTCAGCTGCGTGAAGCGGGACAAGTTTGCTGATGACCCTGAGGCTCCATTTTTACCACTTGTGTTAGAGGCATAATAATCCACCTCAAAGGTGTGTTGTGGGGTTAAGTGAGGCAAAATGAAAAAGCCTTAGTACAAAAACTAAATAAATGAGTCTATAAATAGCAACTAGTTAGTATTACAAGTGTGTTACTATTTTTTTTCCACTTGACCCATAAGTATACTGCCATAAAAAGAAGCTAACAAAGGTGTGAAGAAGCATGCCAAGCCACGCAGGCAACCATAAAATTTCTAGCTTTAAACATTCGGAAGCAAACTGTCCGTGCTTAACACTTACAACAAGAAAACACATAAAACTCCATTAGACAAATGTATATTATGCCATTATAAGTAAATTTTTAAATGTCTTTTTAACAAATACATCACTCTACCATCTTCCCAAAATATGGTCAATTTAAGCATGTCCAGAGCCCAGAAAAGTCAGGTCAATCTCAATCTACAGACTGGCCCAGCAGAGTCCTCCACTGCTGTCCCTTGCCAGTCAACTCTTACTCAATGACACAATTAAATGACGGTAGAGTTCCATAATTTTTGATCTTTGAATAATTGAACGAAGACCCCTTAGCCTCTCAAGGTTTCAGTTATTGTTCAGATTCCTGTCTAATTACTGTAACCAATGCAAATTGTTTCAAAAAGTAAGTGAGAATTGGAATGAGAATGCAGACACTGAGTCAAGAATATGAGTGATCACTCAAATCAACATACAGTGGTGATTCAGTTTTCAAGTTAATTTGTTTTATGATTTTGATGAAGAGCGTTCATGTTTATGTGGGGAAGACCTCATGGCCACGTTTGCACCTGATGTAGAGTTTGCAAACAGAAGCCCAATTCTGCAAAAAACTTTTATTTGCAAATTGAATTGTTTGCAAACAGAAACTATTGTAAGCCAAAGGATGACTGTATCTTGCTACTGATTTTTACTGCAAGTTTTTCTAGATAACAAATGCAAATTTAGCAAAAGGCAAAATAACCAAGTCAAAGAATTATGCTTGAAATTTCCTCTGGACTCAAGAGATGGCAATGCTAAAACACTTCTCTTTCCCTGGAGGTTCAGGCTCTTCACACACACACACACACACACACACACACACACACAAAATGGGAGCATTGCATCTGAAACAAAATATACATTAAAAATTTTACAGAAGTTTCTTAAAATTTCCTCTTCTGTTCCTTTGGTCTTCCATTGACTTAACAGTTTTAATTCAGGTGAAAGTTGATAGTATCTTAACTAGATACATGACATATGATCAAAATCAAGTGAATATTTAAATTTTAAAAATGTATTGCAATATCACCATTAACCCTCCTCAAAATTACCCTCTTCGCTATGAATACATTTATCCCATCATTCTTACTACTTTTTGAAGCAGTTCTAGAAGTTTTCTTTCCATGATTGTTTTCAGTTGTGGTGTCAAGGCTGCCTTGAAATCTTGAATTAATGAAAAATTTATCTTTCATGATTATTTCAAATTTGGGGAACAGTCAGAATTCATATAGTGAGATCCAACCAATAAGGTGGAAAAGGAAACACCATGATGTTCTAAAGGTCCTGACTTTCCAATGGATGATACTAACCAATGACATTCACTGTATATTTAACACAACTTCTACAGATGCTGATGACAAAGGATTTCTAGTATTGCTTCAGAAGGTGCCAAGAAATGGGGATCCACGTGTGGAAATTGTGAGTATACATTTTAAGGGAAATTAATGACAATGTGTCTTTTACAGTAATAAGTTTTTAATTTAAACACTATATTATTTTGATTACCCTCTCTATAATGGAAATTGAGCATATTAAAACAACTCAGTAATGTTACCCAACTAAGAAGATGAAGGCATAGGGCGTGGTGGCTCACGCCTGTAATCCCAGCACTCAGGAGGCAGAGACAGGAGGATTGCTGAGTTCGAGGCTTGCCTGGGCTACATAGTGAGCTCAGAGCCAGCCTGAACTACAAAGTGAGAGCCTGTCTCAAAAAAACAAAAACAAAAAAAAGATGAAGGCATAGAATTTATATTCTGTGTTCTGATCTTACTTTCCTTGTGACATAGGTCAAATCTGAATAATTTGTATGGCTGTCAAAAGGAAGACTCAAGGGGATTAATTTGAGTCTGGTGGGCCAGCCTTGCATGGGATTTCCAGTGAAAAGAACATCATGATCCTTAGTCAACATTTTGGCAGGACTTTCTAGAACAGGAGCTGGCTACGTGTGTGGAAGAAACACAGAATACATCAGCAAAAACAGGTGGGTCCAAGGCATTGGGGATTATCTGTGAGGTACTGAACAAACAATGGAGAGGAGGGCCTAAGTCAGAACTCCATTAACACTGATGGTGTAGAGAACAGGCAGGTAGTGGACAAACATTACTACAGAGAACCCTAGGGCCAGAGAGAGCCATGGACCAAACCTTTCTTTTCATCTATCATGAAGACAGAGCAAGAACTATGGCTTAGGGCTGGGCGAGTTGTTATGCCCATACAAATGTGCACTCCAACATAAGCTACAAGTCCCATTGTAAGCCAGCTCTCTGGAAGAAGAGAGGTGTTTTTGGTTTTTGCTTTTTTTTTTTTTTTTGGCATTTGTTATAGAAGTGAACTTGTTTAGTTTCTTTTACTCATTATGAATTTAAGTCTGTGAACCTATAACCTTCTTTCTGAGGCAGACAATGGTGCATCACTCCAGGAAGAATAAAATAGGTTAGGAGAGTAATCCAAAAGACAGTGTTTTCTTAAAGAGACCAAGTCTTTGAAAGATGCTTTAGAAACCCTCATAATTTTGAATAGACTGAGATAAAAGGAGACTTACAGACTACAGGAGACTAAAATGTTGCTAAAATATTATTAGTTGTTTATTTCACTCACTTGAGAGACTTAAGTGAGTCAATATATGTGAAATAGGTAACAGCATCTGGCACCAACTGTCCCCAAAATGCTAATCATTATTATTATTATCATTATCATTATTATGATGATGAAGGGTATCCATAACGTTCAGACTACCACAAGAAGCCTGTCCTCCCAAAGAAAATGGCATTGAAAGGGCCTGGTGCTTCGAGAAAGAACTATTTCTCTTAACTGTTACCAGCTCAAGTGCATGCACTGCTTATCTATCTGTACACAATCCAGGCCTCCTGGATTCACTTTGGCAGCAACAGACCAGATTCGTATTGTGCTCACCACATTTTCTGGCCCAATCGTTTCCTCAATAACTCTACATTCCTGGCTGTGGTTATCTAACAGACCCAACTGGAGAAAGATTCAATGTCGTCTTCCCATACAATATTAAATTTGTGGATTCATTATTTTCTTATCAGATTTTTAAAATGCTGCTACTTCTCAGATATTAAAATTATTGCAATTGAACCACAAAGAAAAGCAAGAAAGTACACTTCTGTCTGGAGGCTGCTCATCCTTTTCTTCTCTTCTTGACCCAAGGAGGTAACATTGGTAAGGAGGATTAAAAGAATCCCCAAACATGAGCTAACACTTCTTAAATATGAAAGATGCCTTTACCATAGTCTTGAAAAACATCTTTATTTCATGATTCTTGGCTTTTATGACATTTAGACTGATCTTTAGCATTCATAGTAAAATAATATTCAGTAATTTTTTAATATGCACATAAAATTTTTTCTGAAGTGGTATTAAAGGTTAATTAGCTGGTGAAACATCATGCCTCAACTCCATGCATCTCTCTCAACATGCACTGGAAAATTTTGGAAGGAATCCTATGCCGCCGGGCATGGTGGCTCATGCCTGTAATCCCAGCACTTGGG
>PVIC010034279.1:0-19688 GCA_004025085.1 Thryonomys swinderianus
TCTGTCTTCTTTGTTTCTCCCTCAAGTGAAGATACCAAATTTGGGGACTTCAAATTCTTTGTTCTTACTTTTAGTTCTCTGCAGTGGGTCTTCCTGCCTCACCTATTACTCTAATTTATTGCATCTTGGCCCCCATTTCTGGTAGACATTTTTATTGGAAGTAATGAAGCATAGATAGTATTTCTAAGTTTATAACGTTCCCTCTGGCATTTTCAGAAAGCCATAGTAACCATCCAGAGTGAAAAATCTAATAAATCACTGGCTGATCTTTTACACAGAGTCCAACATTTGGCTGTTGCTGGGAATGTGGCAGAATCATGTAGCTGTTCCAGCAGAGAGAGAAGGGGGGATTGAGGAGGAGGAAAGAGAGAGGGAGTAAATTCATTCAGGTTCTTGCTGTTGTGAGTGGCCATGCTGATTGTAGACAAAAGGGAGAACTGTCCCTTTTTTACATATTGTTTACAGAAGCTCTGAAAGGACATCTAGCCCTCTTGGGACCAGTGGTTCTGCCCACAATTATAACTCAGCCTTCGGCAGCATTCTGGCCCGCCAGGCTGCTAGAACGCAGCTCTGTCACAAAGATGATGGATGGGAAGGGGGACTGGCAGTTTCCCCAGGGTTCCAACAGAGAACTGGCCTACAAACCAGAGAGCTTTGGGACTTGCTCTGTGGGACTAAAGAGGGATTTAGCATTCCTTTCCCGACCTGTGTGTGGAGGGGGGCTGACAACTCACGCGGATCATGAGTGAAGAGTAGGGGCCACTCATGGTGCTATGACAGGCCCAGCTCTAGTCCAAAATGCTTAGGGTCCAAGTGTTTCAGATTCTAGATTCTTTTTAATATTTTGGAATATTTCCTTGCACATTTTGAGGTATCTTAGAAGTGGAACCAATGTCTCAGCACAACATTCATTTCTTTTTCATGTGCACCTCTATGATGGCCCGAAGGTAGTTTGATTACAGAGTATCGAATGTGCTTGTGCCACATCATGACCCATCACAGGATCACGATGTGGAATTTTCCACTTGTGGTATCACATTGAGTTTTGAATTTTCAAATGAGTGATGCTCAGTCCGTACCTAATTGTTATGCACATTTGCGACTTCTCAGCATTGTGGAAGCTGATGAGGCAACCTAGGAGGGTTTGGGGAGATTTTTTTCTCTCATGAAGTGAGGAGGGAAGGATCAAAAAGCAGTGAGGTCTGTGGCTGTGCAGCCTGAGTGCAGTGGTCTTTTGGGGGTACTTCATACTCGACCTCACATCTCCCCAACGTTAGTTCTTTCACTGTGATTTAAGCTACTCATATTTTTTCAGCTGTTTCCTTTCTCATATTTTTGCCTAGGTACCTTTTACTCTGCAAAAATCTTGGAATTTCACATGATTAGCATAAGGAGTCTTTTGAGGTGTACCTTGTATTTACAAAGGCCACTAGATGAAAACAGAGCTTTCAGCTGTTGAATTGCTTTTGCATCTTTGTTGACCAGTTGGCCATAATTGTGTGACTTTATTTCGGGATTCGTTATTTTGTTTTACATATCTGCATGTTTATCTTAATGCTAATACCACATATTTTTGGCTTTGTTTTTCTTTTCTATGCTAAAGATTGAACCCATTTACTGCCTAGTCTTGATCACTGCAGCTACATAAGTTAGGTAAACTAATTTATCCCATTTTACTCTTTCCAAAATTGTTTTTAGTTATTCTCAGTCCTTGGGGTACTGACTTTGGAACAAATTATTTATATCTACAAAAAATATCCTTTGGGGGCCGGAGGGTTAGTTCAGTGGTTCCGGCGCCTGCCTCACAAGTGCAAGGTCCTGAGTTTGATCCCCGGTAACCACATACAATGCTGGGTGTGGAGACTCACGCCCACCAGCAATCAGTACCACATACCACAGTGCCAGGCGTGGTGGCTCACTCCTGTCATCCCAGCACTCGGGAGGCAGAGGCAGGAGGATTGCTGAGTTCGAGGCTTGCCTGGGCACCATAGTGAGCTCAGTGCCAGCCTGAACTACAAAGCGAGACTCTGTCTCAAAAAAAAAAAAAATCCTCTGGGAGTTGATAAGAATTGCATTAAACCTGTATGTAAATTCAAACAGAATTGACATCTTTACCATGTTACATCTTTTATACAAAAACAGGGGGTGTTTTCCCATTTATTTAAATCTTTATGGTTTCTTTCATTACAGTTTTACTATATTTAACTCATAGCCTACGATGTACTTTGTTGGATTTGTACCTAAGAATTTCATCTTTTTTGAGAAATTGTAAATAAGTAAATTTGCTACTATTTTGTTTAGGATGTTTGCATCAATCTTCATAGATCACATTGGGATAAAAGACTTTTTTCCTTGTGAACAGTTATTATTGGGTTTTTGTGTCCAATCTTCTAGATAAAGGAATATTCCTTTATTTTTGCTGACCTGAATAGATGCAGGCATGTGGTTGCAGGGCCCTGTGGAACCTACTTACTGGTTTGCCTATTTCTGCTGGAGTATTCATTCAGTCTATTTAGATTTCCAGTCTTTTCTATGGTAAGTACTGACAATTTCTATTGCCATAGATAATTTGTACTTTCACATATATTTTTGATTCAGTAAAATTGTCTTAAAAATTCTTATTTTTTCCTTTTAGGTATTTGTGTTCCCCTTCTTTATTCTTTTTTTTGAGACAGGGTCTTGCTTTGTAGTTCAGGCTGGCCCTGAGCTCACTATGTAGCCCAGGCAAGCCTCCAACTCAGCAATCCTCCTGTCTCTGCCTCCCGAGTGCTGGGATTACATGTGTGAGCCACCACACCCAGCACCCCTTCTTTATTCTTCATTAAGTGAGTTAGGGGCTTATTGTATAATTTTTTCTCTTTTTGAAAGAACAAGTCTGCCTTGGAGTTATTGATTATACTTTTCTGATTTTTTTTTAATTTCACTAACTTCTTTTTTTAAAAGTTAGTTGTTTTTGGTTTCTTTGATTGCATTTTATTGTTCTGTTATCTTCCTTGATCCCATTCATTTTTCTTTGTTCTTTTCATTTTTCTTATTCCCTTGTCTTCCCTGTCATCTCCTACTTTCAGGTGTTTATACATGTATAAAAGAGAATAAGAATAGACCAGGAAGGGTATCATTTTTGGACCTGTCAGAGTAACCCTTAACAACTATGTTCAGAGGATCCAAACAAAAATAACTGCAAATATATTAACAGGTTATGAGAAGCTCAGAATTTCCCCTCAGTCTCTAATTACACTCTCCTTTCTCCACATCCCTCCTTTCACCATTATATATATATCTTTAATACCTCCTCACCACTAACCTTTTACTCTAGCCATAAAATATCTCCGACAGAGTCTGCCTATTTTCACCTACTGACATTTTTCTGATCACTTTATCTTCTTTCTTTTCTTCTTCCTCTGTCTTTCTTTCCTCCCTCTCAATCTCAGAATAACCACTAATAATAGTCCAGTATAGTTTGTAAGGGGCATTAATAAAGGGGAAAATGGTCAAAACAAGTTTTAACGATCATGACTGTTATATGGTTGAACTGGTTGTTGTTGTTATAAGTAGAGATTCCCTTCTTACCATACAGAGACTGGGTCCAACTCTGTTAGGTGGAATAGGTTGAAGTCGTAAACAATAACTCTTACAAAAAAAGCCAAGATTGCACCACAAGGAAATAAGATTTCTTTATGCAAATTCAACAAAGTCTCTTCACTATAGTTGACCTCAACCCTCAGCTCATGCATGCACAGGTATGTGTGCATGTGTGCACATGTGTGCACACATACACACATCAATAGAACACAGTCAACAATAGGAAAAATAATGCAGTGACAGGAATAAGTTAATACTTTTCAGGAATAAATTTCAGCATAAATGGACACAACTCCCCAATTAAATGATGCAGATTAGCAGACTGGATCAAAACATAATATGCAATGGCTTGCTGCATACAAGAGACACATCTCATGTAGAAATAAATTCATAGGCTAAAACTCAAAGAATGAAAAAATATTCCGTGCATCATGGTTCTAAAAGCAAGCAAGGGTGACAATCTTATTTTCAGCCAAAGTGGACTTAAAGCTGAAAATTATCAGGAGAGGCAAAGAAGGTCACTATATAATAGTTAATGGAATAATTCAACAAAAGAGATAATTGTTATATATATATATATATATATATATATATATGCACTGAAAACTGATGTATCCAACTTGATAAAACAACCACCTAGACAAAAATGATTAAGTAAATATTCACACAATCATGGAGGCGTCCTCAATATTTCACTTTCACAAGTAACAGATCAATTAGACAAAGCTTTAACAAACTAATATGAAATCAGAACTACACATTTGAATAAATGGACTTAATAGATATCTATAGAGTGTTGTACCTTACTGTAGTGAAATACACATTCTCTTCAGCAGCACATGGAACTTTCTCCAAAATAGACCACATAGTAGTGCACAAAGCTTACTTAAATAAATACAAAAGAATAAAAACATCCATGTATACTATCAGATGATATCATGTTGAAACTAGAATCACAAAAACCACAGATCTTTTACAAACATTTGGAAATTAAATAACACTCCTCTATACTTTGTGGGTCACAGAAAAATTCAAATAAGAAATTAGACAATTTCTAGAACCAAACAATAATGCCAGTGCAACATACCAGAACCTATGGGACACAATCAAAGAAATGTTACGTGGGAAGTTTATTGCTGCATGTCTACTGACAGCATCACATTAAATATCAAACACTTTTCTCTTTTACAAAACCTATCATACATTCTAGAACTCATTTACATCTACACGTTCTCATACCAGAGAAAAGATATGATATTTACATATAGTGATCTATTTATTTCACTTATTAGTGTGTCCTCAATATTCAAAAGGAATGTGGTAAGGAAACATAATGAGGGGAAAGAATAAATACTATTTGGCAAGAAAAAGAAATAGCATGTATATAAGGGGTGAGGGGTTGTAGGTGGTTAGGGATATGGGTAAAAATGAGAATGAACTTGTATCATACACTGGTACAAATTCCCCAATTTTGAGTGTGATTGTGAGCTGTCTATAAAATGCACCAATAAAGAATTTAATTTTTAAAAAAAACATATCAACTACTTTTCGCAGAGAACCAGAGGTTCCACAGGGGCTGGAGATGGCAGAGTCTAAGCCCAATTCTGCTGCTCTTTGAGGTCTCTGGTCCTTGCAGGTGACTGTCCAGCTCCACATGGTGTTTGCATCCAGTCTTGTTCCCACTCAATGCTCCAGGTCCCTGAGGTCAGGCATGATTTTACTCATTTGGTCTTATCTTTAGTACCTGGTAGGGAGAATCCTGTTTTCTTCCAAGATGTGTCTTTCTGGGGTAGATTTCCCTTATTATGCTAGCTTCAGTCTACATTGGAGGAATGGTGGATACCATAGTTTTTCTAAGCATTTTTGAAACGTCAAATCTTTGCTAAATTTCACAGAAGTCACCATTTTTCTTCTTTTTAAATAATCTTCCAATACTTAGTTTTTCTTTCAAGTCTGTCTTAAAAAATAACAGTAGTGCAACCAACAGGGCAGCCCATTGGCAGGACCTTTAAAACATAAGGTGGGCAACAAGAGTGGAAGCCAAGAATTTCCCAGGTTTACTCATAAAATTCCACTAGTAAAATGTGAGCTCAAACAAAAAGAAAAATGAAATTCTGCTCTTTAGTGCTGCTTTGAATTTATAACTGAGATATAAATTGGCCTCAACTTTTTCATGTCTTACAAAAAATGACCTTGAAGTGAGTGGGAAGTTGAAGAAATGTCAGAGTCCTGAAGTGGAAGTGAGAACTAGAAGTATATGGGTTTAAATTAACAAATAATTCTGCAGTTCAAAAGCCAAATATCATTGCTGATAAGTAAAAACAGTAGCTCCATCTCTTACCCACCAGTCCCATTTTTGTCATCAGCCAAGGCGATTATTACAACTCCATTAGCTGTATGTTTCTGGATAAAATGCTCTCAGTATTCTTTCTTAATCTTTTAATTCCTTATTATCTATTGACTTCTAACTATGAAAGTGGAGAAGATTTGTTGATCCACCTCTGACATATCCTTTGTCTCTGTTTTCCTCCGTCACTCTATCTCTATCTCTATCTCTATCTCTATCTCTATCTCTATCTCTATCTCTATCTCTCTATCTCTCTATCTCTATCTCTATCTCTCTATCTCGGTCTCTATTCTTTCATCTTTTCAAAGGAATTATATTACAAATGTTTGTAAAATCAGCATTAAATTTTATATCATGATCATTATCAAACTATTATTTATAGTTAAATCACTTGATGTACTGTAATTACATTTCCTTTGCAGTTCAACTTTTTTGGTTTTACTGAGTTAATAAACTCTTCTTTAAAATGGGTTTTGGGCACGTCTTGCTAATTCTTTCAAAGATTTCTAATGGACTTGAAAAAGTCTGAATATATATAAATATGTATATATGGATGTAAATATATATGAATATGTATCAGAGGAAATATATTTTCATATGTGTATATATTCATCAGTGTATATTTATATATCAATATATAAAATATTCATATATGCATATATATTCATCTGTATATATAAATATATATATATTCAGAAATAGATATAGACATATGCTGAACACATACCAGCAATTCACTCTTGCATTTTCCACTTGACTCTTAGGGCCTTTGAACTTGTTTGACTCCCAGGGCTCCAGCCTGAATCTTGGCCCTTTCCTTTCTCCTTGGAATTCTCTCTGTTTTTTGAGTTATATTGTTTTTCTTAGTCTCACATCTCTCTATGTCCCCATTTATTTTGACACTCCATATCTTCTGGAAATTGAGTGTGGGAAGTAAACTTTTGATTTCTTTGAATGAAAATGGAGTTTTAGTGATCTTGCTCAAGTTTGGTAGTTTGGAAATCATTTTCGGTAAGTTTTTATACCAGCTTTATTGATGTATGATTCTCATTCCCTCAATTCGCCTAGTTAACTTTAGTGGTTTTAATATATTCACAAGATTGTGCAAATCATCATACAATCAAATTTAGAAGATTTTTTTCTAATGGCAGAAGAAAACTCTGTACCTAATCTCTCCCAAAAATTTGAAACATTGGGCCAGAGATTTGGCTCAGTGGCTCCAGTGCCTGCCTCGCAAGCACAAGGTCCCTGATTCAATCCCTGGTAACCACATACAACAATACTGGGTGTGGTATGCCCACAGGCAATCAGTACCTCATACTACAGTGCTGGGCTTGGTGGCTCAAGCCTGTAATCCCAGCACTCGGGAGGCAGAGACAGGAGGATTGCTGAGTTTGAGGCTTGCCTGGGCTACATAGTGAGCTCAGGGCCAGCCTGAACTACAAAGCAAGACCCTGTCTTAAAAAAAAAACAAAAAAAAACAAACATTTCTCCATTGCCCCATTACCTAAGTGTTACAATATTGTAGTATGAGGCCATTCCTTCTTAATGAACCATTACATTATTCTTCCTTACAATTTAATCCTAATCCTTTAGGATTATTTCCATATCATTTGCAATAAAAGCTATATAGTATTGTGCCTTGTTTTAGCTGGTAGTCTATGTGACTTTAAAATATAGAAATACATAGTTTCCTATTGTAAGAAATTCTATTATTAATCTTGCTTCCACTTTTTCCTGTCTTTTTAGGATCATTACTTGCATATTAAATCTCATTAATTCTTTTTCTTTCTGGTTTCAAATAGAACACCAATTCTTACCCGGTTATTTCCTGGTTAGTCTTCAGCCCAATACTGCCTCTCCGGGAATGCCCTCCCCAGTCAGCCCTGTGCTAAGCTGGTCTCGCCTCCACCTCTGTTTACAAGCCCTCTGTATTTCTCTTTTGAACAATATTAAAATGGCAGTTCAATACTTTAATTACATAACAAATATGTAGTGTCTGCCTTTCCCACTAAGCTCCCTTTAGCCAGGGCTCTGCTGGGGTTAGGAGTCCCTGCCCAGTTACGAAATATTCCTTTTTCCTGGTATTGACAACTATTTTGGTCAATAAATGAGGCTTCTTCAGTCGCATGAGCAAGATCTCTGCTGCAGGTCACAGTGTCAGTAAAGCAAAGCTTTGGTGAGCAGAAGAACAGGTTATCTAACTTTGTTCCAGGGTATGCAGAATATTTGAAAGTAAATTGTCTTCAAATGTTTTGGAAAAGCCAGTTTCCGTTCACTGAATAGATACTGGTCACATTTGTCTGTCAGGTCACTGAGTCACATTCTATAAAGCTGGATCTGCCACCGCTTTTTTCACTGGTCACAAACCTATTTTGGAATCCTTCGTATTTTTTTAGTTAAATCAACAGGAATATATTGAAGAAGCTTGTATTATCTAATATCCATTTTGGTATTTAAAATGTCATAACCCCTGACAATTCTGTGCCTTCATTTCTCACTGATAAATTGCCAGTGACATTTACCCTTCCCTCAAAGTAGTTCTGGGCAAATATAGCAGAGGCTTACCACCTTGCTATTTGAATTTTTTGGGATGGGGTTTCTCTACCTGACACAACTGGCATTTAGAGGTGGATAATTCTTTGCTATGGAAGTCTTTCTTCGGTATTTTGGGGTGTTTGATAGAGCCCTTAGCCTCTATGCACTAGATGCTGCTTGGGCTCTGCAGGCTCCACCAGGACCCCACAATCATGACAGTCGGAAATGTCTCCAGTCATTGCCACACGCCCCTTAGGGACATGGACTCATCCCCATCTGAGAATCATCGCTACACATTCAGACATAGTGTCTCTTCCCGGCCAAATGCAATTACCAGCTCCTTCCCAGGGCTGATACGTAGGGGAGATTGATATTCTGCAAAGCTGTGGGACTTACTCATGTGGTTGGTAGAACGCTCCAAAAAGCACATTAAACCTTGGTCTGGGACTGAAGTTTTCAGGAATCTCCAGGGGCTGGTACCATGACCCACGGGTTCTTGCCAGTTGGCCTGACTCTTGGTAAAAAGTGGAACGCGCCTCTTCCAGGAGTATGGCTTTTAACCTCATGTAGAAAAAGCCACATGTTTTGAAAAATACGAGGAAATTTTAATTATGATAAGTGGATTGTGAAGTCAAAAATTGTTTCTTCAGGTGACAAAAAAATTCTCTGTATGTTTATTTGACCCCTAATTTTCACTTGAGGAGAAAGACTGTTGTATAGAGGGGTGGAGTGACCTAGTTTTTTCTGGAAGTGGTTTTCTGGCTAAGACTTAAGCTTCCCACTTATTCACTGGAATTAAGGAACCACTGGTTTACTCATTTATTGCTGGGCTGGCAACACAGCAGAACTGGGTGGAGAGAGAAAGGATCAGAAGAGTCAAAGAATAAAGCTAGAGTTGTGGTAAAGTTTCCACGTTAGCCCACGTCTTTCCATATGACCCCTACATCCTGGTACCCAGAATCTGTGGGTTTGTCACCTCACATGGTCAAAAGGGTTTTGCTGGTAGATTAAGGAGCCTGAATGAGCAGAATGAAATGACCTGGATTGCTCTGGCGGCCCGTGAAGTCACCTGGTCAAAAAGGAGGACCCTCTCCTGCTGTGGGCAAAGGAAGCTACGACTGCTGATGAGTGGGCAGAGAGCAGCTGTGCTGACTTTGGTGAGAAAGGACTACCAGGGAAAGAATGCAAGAGGATTCTACAAGTTAGAAAGGCAAGATAACAGGGTTTCCCAGAGTTCCCAGTGAGGAAATAACTTTGTTTCACTTTGACTTTGTCCTACTGAGAGTTGTGTTAGACTTCTTTCCTACAGAACTCTTAAGATAATAAATCTGTGTTGTTTTAAGCCTGTATGTTTGTGTTAATTTGTTACAGAAGAATTGGGAAACTCATGTAGCTCTCAAAGGCCTCCACAGATCAAAACAACAGCCCAAGAAGAATAATCCCATCTAAATATTTCTGTGTATGACCCTTTAGATGAACTTATCCTATCCTTAAAGAAGATTGTGTGTAGACATTAATTTTGTCCTTTGGCACTCTGCTGTGAACCCAATTAATTTGTAAATGTTAATTTGGCTGCTTGTGATACTATGTTTGTCTGATATTTTGCAGATTGACTACAGTCTGATTGTGGATAGACTTCTTTCTATTTTTTCTGCTTGCTACTTACGGTTCCTCCTGAATCTGCGGATTCATACCTTTTATCTGTCCTAGAAAATTTCTAGCCATTTTCCCCCAGTACTTTCTCCCATTCTTTCTATTTGGCCTCTCTTTAGAACTCTGATGAAATATATATGAGATTGCTTCCACAATCATTGTTTTAAAAAAAATTTTCTACTTTCTGGTCTTTTAATGGTGCATTCTTTGTAACTTGTTCTCTATAATACAGCTTATTAATTCTCTCTTCAGCTTTTTACATTCAGTTCTTTGAATCCATCTGCATATTTAATTCCATTGACATTCTTTATTCGTAAAAATTATATATGGTTCTTTTTTGTTATCTATCTGTTCAGCTTTGTAATCTCTTTGATTTTTGATTTCCTGTTTTATTTCTTTACACATGATATGTATAAAAGAGGCTAAAAAACAAGTATTCTAAAGCCAGACTCTGTAGTTTTGAGTATTGGTTTCACTACTTACAAATTGTGTAACTTTGGACCTCCTTCTACATCTATAATTAGGAATAATAGCAATACCCATGCCTTAAGGCTGTCATGAGTCATGAAAAGTGAGTTACAACTGTATTTGCAAAGTGCTTACAGGCACATCTATCATGTGCTAGGCACAGACAATCCCAATTTAAAATGGTTGGACTTAGATTTTACAATTTAAAAATTGTGTGAAGACACTAAACATACAGCATAAACTCTACTTTGAATGTTGAATTTTGGGCTTTTCCAAACCTCGTGACGTGTGGTATAGTGCTGTCTTACGATGTGGGGCAGAGGGAACGGGCTGCAGCTCTTGGCCATGCTTATGTGGTCATAGAGGTGAGCTACTGGTGCTCCACTGGGTAGCTAATTTCAGAGGTTCGGTAGACTAGGGGCATAAACACATTTCTGACGTATGGCATTTTCAACTTACAATGGATTTATTGGGATGTACCTCCTTCATAAGATGAGGAGCCTCTGTACTATGTAAATATTTGATACATTTAATTAAACATGTGTATGATAGCTCCAAAAATCTAAGTTCTTTGTAAGCCATATTTGTCACATTTTGTTTTGGCTGCCTCTTTCTCAAGGGGAAAGTGTGTTTAATGACCTTTTAAACATTGTCAACTCCTACTGAAACCTAGTAAATCCTCTGGTAGCCTAAATGGAAGTCTTTTAAAAATGAGAGAGTGTGCTTGCTTCTGTTAGGAGCCAAGTAGACACTACTATTGTAGGACCATTTTTGCTCCTTTAGAGTCTTGGAAATGTTGATTTCTTTAGCTTTGGATCCCCAAGTTTAGTGTTCTCGTCCTGCAAATGCATGCATTTTTCAATAAAGCAACCACGGCCCTTTTGCTTGCACATTACTCAGTATTCTCACTTTATTTTGCTTTCAAGTTCATGCCCCTCCACCCACCACTGCCCTTGAAGAGTTCCTTACTTGCTTATAAGTTCATTGCTGCCTCACAACATTTGGTCCTTGTAATGCCATCAGGTTCCAGTTGAACTTTAGGAAAAGCCTCTATAAGCATTTAGTGTGTCATTTTGTTGATAGAACCATTCTTTGTTAAACCAAATGAACTCTGAATATATTCCAGATATTTGCTTTGTGACCCGCCTCCTGTATTTTCCTGATCTAAGGGAAGCCTGGTTTGGAGGGAAGCATGATAATGTCACACAAGAGTTTTCTTCGCTGTTTACCCATTTTTAAGTGAGAGAGCTGGCTGGAGCTGAGGAGCATCAGGCTGGCCTCTGCCTTCGCCTGCAGTCCAGAAACCTCTGACACAGCACTTCTTTGCTTGGACTGCGCTGCTTAGAGTGGGAACCGGGAGTGGCAGAGAATCGAATGCCAAGGTGATTTTATGACGTGGAATAATCTCTCTGAGGCAAGTGGGAAAAAGTCGCAGAAGGATTGTGACTTTCAAGCTTCCCTGAAGATTAGGAGACCAGCAAACTGGGACATTATGGCCTCAATCTTAAGGGCTGGCTCTTTAATAACAACAGATGTGCTTGTCACAAGAGTATAAAATATGCAGCTCCTGTGTTTTGTAAGGACTGCGTTTCCTCATTCGCCTGCCCCTGCCTCCCTCACTCTTCTGAGCCTGCAGCCTCCTTTTATCTTCTCACTGCGTACTGCACTTTTCTTCACATAGCACTTAATCTCACTCTTGAAATTTTCAGTTTGCTTCCCTTTCTTCCTTATTAATCTATAAAATCCTTGAGTAAGGAGATCATGTATAATTTATCTTTGTATTCAAAGGCCAGAGAGGTATTTACAATGCAGTAGCTGCAGGCTTAGAAGCAGAATTTAACACATTCCACACAGCTTTAACCTTTTTCTGTGGATAGAACTTTTAAGACACAGTCCTTAGCATCACGTTGATTGGCAAGTATCTCTTCTCTCACTCTGGATTATCAACTTTATTAATTTTAATCAAGATGTAATTATTTTTAATTTCTTTATGACCATGACAGATTGTTCTAATTACTGGGATGCTAATGACTAACCTTGATGATCCAGGCCCTGGAAGTGTCTTTAGGGAGGATCTAAATTATGTTTTAGCTCAGCTGGAAATCCTGCGTGTTGGCATAGCATCTGGCAGCATATTAATTATGGTAGTATTGTTCTTAGACACTTGTATTTATACAATAGATACTACGTACAGGGTACTGAGATCAGAATCTATGTGAATTATTTCAGTCATTCTTCATGCCCTGAAGAAGAAGGTAGAGTAGTTACCTTGTCTCTTATAAGTGTCAGGAGCCACGTGACTCACATGCAGGCTGTCACTAGTAAGTGCAAGAACTGCAATTAGGTTTGGGTTTCATGCTCTCAAAGGCTAAGGATTTAACTGGGACACTAGAATATCTTCTAATTTATAAATGAACATATAACCTCTAAGTAGATATCATTATTTTCACAAGGCTGTGTAGTTTATGATGTTTATATAGTAGGTTAATTTCAAGGCTGGATTAGGGAGAAGGTAATTACAATATATTTTTCTACTCTTACTTTTACTGCATATTTTACTAAATGCAGTTTAAATGGCTTTAAACTGTGCGCATGTGTGTGCATGTGTGTGTGTGTGTGTGTGTGTGTGTGTGTGTGAGAGAGAGAGAGAGAGAGAGAGAGATCTTAATGGTGAAATATTGAAACTTCCATTAATCACAGGAATGGGATAGGGATGTCTGTTATCATTACTTAGCATTCAACTGGAAATCAGCAAGCAAAATATAGCAAGAAAAATAAATTTAAAAATCTAATGATTGCAAATGCTATTAGAACCACAATTGCAATTGCTCTTAACTAACATAATCACATACACAAAAATATTCAAAGGAATCCACAAACATAATTGATGAATTAGCACAAAAGAAACACATACACACACACACACATACACATATATATGCATACATATATATCTGCATACTAATGTAACCAAGAGGCTAAAATGGAATTTTAAAATTAGGATTTTTCTTTTGGAGATAAGCTCCTTCTCTGAACTTCTTCATGCTACTGGCTCCACCTTGTTAGAAAATAAGATATCTGTCTGAAAGGAATAGGCAGATATATGTGTTAGGAGATGGGGTTCAACTTTCTTTTCTACAGGGGAGAGAAGAAGGTGAGAATGGACTAGGTGGTATGGGAGGACAACCAGGGAATTTGCTAGTCTGTTGTTTCATTATATTGTTTTCTTTTCTACCTTGGTGGGGGGGGGGAGGCCAGCTGATATGAAGCGTTATAGGTGCCTAGCACTTCTGAGCTAGATTTGAATAAAGTATCCTTTCCACCAATGTTCCACCAAAGTACCCTTTCCATCTCATGTTTCTTAGGGTGCAAAGGGCAGTCCAGACCTGAGTGGCTTGCAGCACCAGCAACAAACAAGAAAAAATTCAATTTAGTGATATCATGTGTAAAATTATCAAAAGCATCAACTACCCAAGACTAAATATAGCATAAGATAAATGAGAGATTTAAATAGAGAGATTTATCATGTTTATGGACTGGAAAATATAATATTATAAAGATGCCAATTCCCCCAAAACTGATTTATATATTCAGTCATACCAATTAAAATACTATTTTATTTTTGGAAATTGATAATAAGCTGATTCTAAAATTTATATGGAGAGGCAAAGGCACTAGAATAGTCAAGGTAAATTTGAAAAACAAAAAACAAATTGGAAAAACACATTGGAAGATAGTAAGATCTATTATTCACCTATAGAAATTAAGACAAATCAGGTTTAAGTAAACAGGTCAATGGAACAGAACAGAGTGTTCAGAAGCATCTCTACACATATATAATCATATTATTTATGGCAAATATGACTTTGAGGTACAATAAGAAAGTAATTGGGTAAATATTCTGAGTTAATTGGAAACCCATATAGAAAACAATGTATATCAATCTCTTAAACCATTCATTGGTCAGTTTCAGATGAAATGCATGTCTAAATGTAAAAGGTAAATCAATGAAGCCCTTAATAGAAGACATTGATGTATATCTTATGGTTTTGGAGTAGGCAAAGTTTTATTGAAAAGGGCAAAAAATACTGAAAGTGTTGAAAAACTGGTTAATCAGACTATCTTAAAAATTAAGAAGTTCTCTTCATAAAAATATACTACAAAGAAAATGAAAATGAGTACAAACTAGAATGGATATTTGTGATATATATTCATTTAATATGGAATATAAATAAAGAACTCTTAAAAATCAGGACTAGAAAAATAGACAAGTGAAAAGGGGGAAAACCCAAGATAGCAGGTCCCAAATTTTATTTGAATGTTCAATAAACATACAAAGCACGGAAGATCATTAGTCTCCAAATAATTCAAGTAAAAAGCACAGTGAGGTAATAGGATACACCCATCAGAAGGCCAAGATGCCAAACAGAAAGGTGATGCCAAGTACTAGAAACAATGTAGAGCAACCAGAACTCTCACATATTGCTGGCGTGACTGCTGATAGTTATGATTAATTCAGAAATCTACTGCAGCTGAATACAAGTGTGTGAACATATGGCTACTCTATGACATATGACAAAGTGATGCATAAGTTCCTCTCCCAATTATACAGTAACAGAATTTTGTGTATATTTGCCACAAGATGTATACAAGAATATTCATAGGAGCATTGTTCACAACAGTCCAAACTGGAGAGACTACTAGTTAACAGTAAAGAGGACAAATTGTGGTATGTTGTGTTATGTTGGCAGAGAGGAGTATTAGAAAATAATGAGAATGAAAAGATGTGACTCCAGGCAGTAATATAAATTGTGAAAGACAAGATGGCTGTGTGTGTGTCTTGGTAGAGCACTTGCTTAGCACATATGAAACCCTGGGTCTGATCCTTGACTACTCCCAAAACAAGAGACAGCAACAACGCAAACTAAGTTGAGACAACATGAACAAGGGCCTCATGAATTTGTGGCAAGAGTACCTTCAGCTTCCTTGCCCAGTCTCCAAAATCCTATGTTCTCTCCTTTTTCTTTCTGAACCTTCCTTGGACTTCCATTGGAGATAAAGATAGTCAGACAAACCCAGAAAAGAGTTTAAAATTACAAATTCAAGTAGCCATGAAAAACGAATATAAGGAAAGAAACTGGCAACACTGAAAGGGTCAGGAGAGCTGTTTCAAACATTTTGAGCTCTGAATAATTTGGAGGCACATAGGAACGGAAGAGGAACTGCCTGTGCAAAGATCCGGAGGCAGGAAATCAGTATCAGGAATTGAAGGAAAGAACACAGAAAACAAGAGGTGAACAGGACACAGTGAAGACTTTGGTCTTAATCATAAAATGAAAGTTTGTTTATTATAACCATATCTAATACTTAAGAGCTGTATTAAGGAAGAAGTGATGTGTTAGTTTTCACTAGAAAAGCAAGCAGGATAAATGGAGGGGCAGACTAGGTTGCAGGAGAGCAGTTTTAGGCAAATGTGACAGTGCTGGCCTGAGAGAATGGGCTGCGGTGCTGACAGTGGAGGTGGAGGGAGTTGTGTGCATCCCACAGAGACCGGACCATAAAGGCCACAGAGCTCGGTGATGGGTTGAGCACAGGGCAGAGGAAAGTGGAGTGTCAAAGATGCCTCAGGACTTTGGCCTCCCTGGAGGGTGGAGGCACCTTTCCTGAGGCAGGGGCTCTGCTAGACCGCCATGTTTGGGCGCACATTGGCAGAAATCAGTCAGTTACTTGGGGAGGGTTAAAGTTGAGGTGTTGCTGAGATATTAACTTGAGAGCCTGCATAGACAGGATATGCTTGGCTCTGCAGTTCGAAGAGATCTGAGACACATAATAGATTAATTATTATTCAAACATAAGTGGTAGATTGTTCATTTATACATATTTGAGAAATAACTACAACTTTCATTTCCCCTTTCCCCCTTTCTTTCTTTTTATTAGGAGGGGGACTTAATTTGTCTTTCTACCTGCCTTGTACAGTACTGTTTCTGTGTTTCTTTTGATGAGGGATCTCTTGAATTCATCACCTTTATCTCAGTAGGTGACAGCTTTCATTCCTGTGGTCTGCCTCACAAAGTCACCGCTGGGCACTATAGGCTGAATAGCAGGCAGTAAAGGGCACTGCAGTGGCATGTCATTCGGAAATTATTTGAGTGTGGGAAACATGCTTCTAATTTGGGTGAGGACAGTTTTCCAGGCAAGAGACCTGAGCTGTTGCTGAGGTGCTTTTCAACAGGCATGGTTGCATGTCCGTCTGCAGCCCTGGCTCCTGCCTGGAGCTCTCAGTGTTGGCCGTTAGACCTTGGCTTCCATCAGGTATTTGGACAAAGCTGGTGGGGAGGAGAGGGGAGGGGAAGAATGTGTGAGATGAGGCTTTGTTTCCAAACATATATAAAAGAACTAAGAGGACTTTTTCAGAGTGAGTCAGTCACATGAGCCAGAAGGAATAGAAGTAGACGCTGCTCTTCCTGAACTCACTAGACAGTGCTGACTCTGACTGGAAATTCAGAACCTTGCGGAGGTAGCTCTGGCTTCTGAGGGAAGCAGATTTCACAGTAAGGAAGGAACCCTAAGTTTTCCTTGGACAAAACTGTCTTAAAGTCTAGGAAATGCCAGTATTTAAACAATTAAAAAGAGGAAACATACAGAAAGTCTTTTCTATGTTGCCTAACAGTTGGTGTTACATAAAAAGCCAAAATGGCAAGAAAAATGTGTTTATACATAGGGTTTTTTTTTTTTTTTTTTTTTTTTGAGACAGGGTCTGGCTTTGTAGTTCAGGCTGGCCCTGAGCTCACTATGTAGGTCCAGGCAAGCCTGGAACTCAGCAATCCTCCTGCCTCTGCCTCCCAAGTGCTGGGATTGCAGGCATGAACCATCATGCCCGGCTCTGTGGTATGTGGTATTGATGGCTGGTGGGCGTGACTTACCACACTCAGCATTGTATGTGGTTACTGGGATCGAACTCAGGGCCTTGTGCTTGTGAGGCAGGCACTGGAACCACTGAGCTAAATCTCCAGCCCCCAGAGTTGTTTTGTTTTTGATGTGCCTATCAGATTGACCTCCACTCTGGAGAGTCAAATTTGTGGGTAGGAGGATGTGGGCTAGTGATCACTAGTTTCTTGCTGGGCAGAGGCTCTGCATGTGAGTGACAGCCCGGGAGAAATTAATGACTTTCATAGATCAAAGCTTTTATTTTTGAGGTTAGTGGGAGCTGGTTTGTTATATTCAGTTTTCCAAATGAAATTTCTAGGGCAATTCACAGTCTTCATTGAGATTATCTTTCCATGTGGTGCTTTAATAAGCTTTTGCTGTGCATGCTGTAGCTGTTTCATACAAATAGGTAGATATATGTATACCTTCATGTGTGTGATCAACACTGAATGTTTATTAGGGGTTAGGATTTACTCTAAACATTTAAAAGGTATCAAACCAGCTGGGCATGGTGCTCATGCCTATAATCCTAGCACTCAGGAGGCAGAGGCAGGAGGATTGCTGAGTTCGAGGCTTGCCTGGGCTACATAGTGAGCTCAGGGCCAGCCTGAGCTACAAAGTGAGACCCTGTCTCAAAAAAAAAAAGAAAAAGGTATCAAACCATTCAATACTTCTATTAATCTTTCAAGGTTGTTACTTTCATGATTCCCATTTTATGGATCAATAAACAGTGGCATAAAAGATTAGTTACCTGGCCAGGGTCACAAAGCTCAGAAGTGTCATGTTTGGTCTAGTGCTGGAAATAATGCTCCTGCTTTTCTTACTTCTACACCTCTACATGGAAGAGGTAGATATTTTAAAATGTATTATTCCAGTAATGATTTATTTTCTCATAGGAGTGACTGGGTGACATCCTATAAGGTCATGGTGAGCAATGATAGCCATACATGGCTCACTGTTAAGAATGGATCTGGAGATATGGTAAGTCTCTTCTTCCCAATGTGGTCTCTTCTACACCATAGGCGCCTAGTTGTATGGGCTCTGCAAAGAGAAGCATCATATGCTCGGTCCCCCTGGAGTTTTGCCAGTTCTATATCAACTCAAGCTAACCATGAATGTCCCAAGAGACAGAATGTCCCAAGAGACCCCCCTTTCCATGCCCTGAAGCTCAGTACCAAGCATACCACACTGACAGCAAATGAAAATTCAGCCTTTACCCCAACAGAAGAACTTCTAGGCTTGTGGCCTCTTGTACAATGTGCTATTAGCCCTGTTCAGATATATGGCACATACGGTATGCCGGGGGCTCTCACAGCTCTTCAGTTTAATGATGTTGTGTCTTTTGCTCTATTACTAGCTCTGATCCTGTTACTTTCATACTCAGATTCTGAAGTGCATATTGCTAGCATGGTATTCAGTGCTTCGTATACTCTGACTGCAGCTTCCTTTTCTCATTACCCTTTTTCTCATTCTCACCTCACACCAAGGCTTCCATGTTCTGGTAGCAGGCAACCAGCTGCTGTTCTAAAAGCGAACCCACTGGTGGTCTTCTCAAACCATTGCTATTCCTTTTCTATAGAATCTTTCCCATTCCTATGGATAGAAATAGTTTTCCTTCAGTGCCAGGTCAAACAGTACCTCCTCCCCAAAGCTCTGCTTGGTCCTCTTATTCTGAAATCCCAAAGCTCTGTGCTATCCCTTTGCCCTGACACTGGCTGACTGGTGCACAGTAGATAACTACTCTCCCACTCTTGCTAGTGGGGCTCCTTGGGGAAGGGTCCAGACTGCGCACATCTCTCTTTTCCCTCAATACCTGGTACGTGTTAGTATTCCTTAATAACATCTTGTTGATTGAGGAATTACTGGCTTTCTTACTCTTTGATAATCAATTTGTAAAAGATTCTCCTTTTCTCCCTTGAGTGTAAATAGATATTTGAAGGAAACAGTGAAAAAGAGATCCCTGTGCTCAATGAGCTGCCTGTCCCCATGGTGGCCCGCTACATTCGCATAAACCCACAGTCTTGGTTTGATAATGGGAACATCTGTATGAGGCTGGAGATCCTGGGATGCCCACTGCCAGGTGAGTTTGCCCATGGTACTTCCTATAGGGCTGGCTGCTAATGGAAAACAGGTGCATAGCAAGAAACCTTTTCTTGTGTTAAAAAGAAAATAT
>PVIC010034280.1:0-19712 GCA_004025085.1 Thryonomys swinderianus
ACACACACACACACACATACACACACACAGATGTGTACATGCTTTTTCTTTAAAACAATGTACATTTTGCTTTTATATATCATCTTTTCCAGGACACAATTTTTTTCTACCTTCTGAATATGTAAGAAATGAGGATGCAGTTTGTAGTGTGCACTGCTGTGTGATCTCTGCCAGCCAAGCCAGGCTGTTAGAATCCTCATGGCCTGAACATATGGAAACATCGAAAACTAGAAGCACCTGAACTGCAGAATGTGTGTCAGAACTTAGAACAAAGTCCTGAGGGCAGCAGAGAAATGGTTTCTTAGCCATGAGGAGCCTTGTGGTTGCCAGCAGGAAGGAAGCAGAGGCTAATCTCGGTTTCGCTGCATCCCCAATGCCATCCTCCCTGCCTGTGAGCAGGCTTGTAACATAGCATCAGAAGGTTGTGCCTGAGCCCATCACCTGGGACTTCTATTCTGTGCTGATGGTTTATACTGCACTATCTCAGTTACTCTTGGTAGCAGAGAAAGTGTCCTCATTTGCTCAAAGTGCATCTCTGTGACCAAGGGGGAGTCATGAAAGTCAGTTTTGAATGTAGATTATTAGGAATAACTTGTTAACTTTTTATACATCATGTACAAGAGTGATGTAAGATGATACTGTTTCCAAATAAATGTGAAGTATATATAAAGCAATACCAAGGGGCATGGCCCCATGGCAGAGTTTGTCCTTAATACACTCTCAGCCTAGAGTTCAAGCCCTGGCACCAAAAATTAATTAACTACAGTGCTTAGTAGATATAGATGAACCTTCTAAGTGCCATAGTATTGGTCACAGCCATTGCATGGCAGCATTTATTTCTTCCATAGCACATATAAAGGGATGGTGCACTGTCCAGTGTGGGGATCCCAACTTGGACCTAAGGGACTATTAAACAAGTGCTCTGCTTGGGCAGTTATGTAGCAGAAGAGATGCCAAAATGCCAATGCTTGGATAAACTTGGAGACCAACAGCAATATGCTTCTCTCCCATGGTAAAAATGGTGTTTCATCCTTTCTTCCACTTTATAGGAAAGGACACAGAGCTATCAGAATGGGTAGCTTTCTGATTCAAAGTCATGTGGTCAGTTTAATAAGCTATGGGCATGTAGAATGTTCCTTGCTTTTTCCCAACAGAAAGCATCTTCACTACACAGCTAAGTGTGTGGTGAGCTTACCTGCCACCACCCAGAGATGTTTGTAAATGCTATTTTTGTTTGAATTACGGTGTGTATAGGATTTACCTTTAGTCATCATTGAGGTACAAGAGACTCTTTTCCATCTTATCTATCTATCTATCTATCTATCTATCTATCTATCTATCTATCTATCTATCTGTCTATCTACCTGTCTACCTATCTACCTATCTACCTACTTGTCTGTTGTCTATCTGGGAGTCTCACTCCAGGTGCAGACTGGCTTCTTCAGACTCATGGTCCAGCCTGCTGAATGCTGAGCTTACAGGTGTACCTGCCTTAGGATTCTAGCTTTTAAAGAGTCTTTCCAGGACTCAGAACATGACCAGTGCTTGATACAGTGCTGTAATGGCAGAAGAATCCTTCCAGCAAACTAATGAGCCACCCTGTTGAGAAATGCCGTAAGAGGTTTTGACATGAGAAAAATGTCTCACTCTGGAATCCATGGAGACATTGTCCCCATTTACTCTAGAGATTTCTTTGCTCCTGCTTAAATTAACTCTTTGACTTAGGAAAATGTCCCTATATCTAAAACGACTTGTTCTATAAGCTGCCATTGTGAATTCAAAATGGCTAATGTTATGAGTCTAGGTTTTTAAATTTCAATTTAAAGAGATTACATGATTGTTCAATATGCATTCTAACATATGTCCACATCTAAAGGGCTCTGGGGAGCCCTTCTGAGGTATAGGGCTAATATATCCAGAGAAGAATGTAGAACTATTTCTGTTGGCCGCTAGATGGGAGACTCTGGACAGCATCACTAAGCCTCTCGAGAAACCAGACCCAAGGTGATTCTCACAGCTGTCGCACCTCCTTAGTTCAATCCCTGTGTCATCAGCAAGTGAGGTTGTGGTCATTGTAGCAATCAAAGTACTTACCAAGAACTTACTGTATGCGACGCACTATATTAGAGCTTAATGGATTATTTATACCTTACATTAACAAGACAACTTACCTCTGCTTTATAGATAGGTAAAGTGAGGCTTAAAAATCCAAAGGATTTGTTCCCATGGTTTGTGGCAAGAAAGTGGCAGAGTGGGCTTTTTGTGCCCAGGCTCTCCACTGTCTTCTCCTGTGCTCAGTGGTGTGTGGCCCGCACCTGCAGAGAACCTCCATCACTGCCAAATAACTTTCTCTGGTGACCATGTGGCACTCAGAGGCCACCACACCACGTAGCCCCTCTACCCTCACCTCCTTCTGTCTCTTAAATCTTAACAAGCATGGTTGATACCACCTCTAATTTTATTTCATTTGTGTCCATCAAGGTCCCCAGACTCAGCCCTCCACAATCTCAGTACAAAGAAAGGCGCAAGGCAAATCCACCACTTGCACCCTCCAGAAAGAAGGTCCTCATCCATCTCTTGATGTGCAATATTATCATTAGTTCTCTTTCTACACCACTGAAGACTCCACTTCCTGCTCTGATTTGGCTTTATCCTTCACATGATGATTTCTCAATATTACTCTTCTCTATTAAGCTGCCATTACTGATGGATGAAAACAAGCTTAATTTTGCCTCTAGTCAATATCTAATTTAACGGCCACACAAATGAAGTCATGTATGAGAGAGGAAAAAGTGGGATGTGGAGACACTGTTTTATACGTTATGATGGCCCAGTGGAAAAAGACATATCTAACTTAGCTTGTTTTAGTTAGAGTTAGAAGGAGTGTGCACTCACTGAATTGTCATTCTTTCTGTAGTGTGTCTTTCTAGCAAGGATCAGTCAACCTCAATTCAATAATCCAGTCATCAGGGACAACCCACCCAGTGTACAGCTAGTGACGCTCAGTCTCACTAACTGGGGACACGTGGAGATGCTGCATGTCCACCTGCTGCCGGCATTGACTTCTGGTCCCTCCATCCTCTGTGCTGTAACCCGATGTGATAATCTTTCATGTAATTCTCATCTGAAATACTCCCTAGGCCTTTCTTCACTGTAGGACCCTCATTGTGGTTAACATGAAGACACCAGGCTCAGTGTGCTGGCTCAATGGATCAGTGGCTGAGAACAGAACAGAAGCATCAGTCTCCTGTGCTGGTCAGTGTTCCCACCCTCATTCGGTGGTCAGCACACTTGTTTAAATAGTCATAGTGCCTGCATTCAAACGCCTTCTCCTACACTCACTAGCTAGGATTTAAGCCAGGGTTTCTAAACACTAGTGTCGGTATAAATATGCTTAGCGGCTTATTAACACTCAGTAGGGCTGGGGTAGGTCTCACTCCACATTTCCTACAGGGGCTCAAGCCTATGCCAGTGTTGTGAGGACAACCGTAACTGATCCACACGCATTTTGAGAAGCACCATGTCACACTCCTCTGTACTCACAAGCCAGTGTGCCCAATGATCACATCTTTCAAAACTTCAGCATAACATCTTGATCAGGACACTGACATTGTCACAATCAAAACACATCCCTCAGGTACATTTTTATAGACATGGGATACTTGTCTCCTGTCTTTGTGTCCTTCGCAACCTTTGGCAGTTAATAGCTTGTTCTGTACCTCTAGATTTTGTCATTGCAAGAATTCTATACAAATTGAACCGTCTAGTATGTGACCTTTTAGGATTAGATTTTTTTCCCTCAGGGTTAGGTCTCTTTATAGAGTCATATATTTTGCTCTCTCTACCAATAATTATTTCCTTTTCATGACTGAGTAACATTCCACAGTATGATTATACCACAGTGCCCTTTAACCATAGGGGGCCCATTCCAAAACTCCTAGCACATGCCTCAAATGGCAAATATTACTGACTCATACATATGCTCTTCACTTACACAAGCATAACTATGGTAAAGTTCAATTCATAAATTTGGCACAGCTAGACTTAGCAGTAGTAATAATCAGAATGGCATATTGCAATGAAATTTTATTATTTTGGGAATTGTCCATGTAATTTTTCATGGACTTTGGTTGACTATATATAACTTAAACTGCACAGAACAAAAGCCACTGGAATTGTACTCTATGGTTTCCTAAACTGTTGTGCCATAGTTTTTTTGTGGAGTCCTTTACCAATGGCAGTCTGGATCACTTCCAGTTGGGGGGAATTGTGCATAAAGAGACTGTTGTTAAAACCCATGTACAGGGTTTTTGTGGAACCATAAGGTTTCATTTCTCCGTGATAATTCCAAGCAATACTCATGGGAATTTTTCATGTGTTTTTAAAAATTCTGTGCTCTCCAGATCACTGAACTGTTTCATAGTCCCACAAGTGTCATATGAGTGATGCCGTCACCCCCTCTTTTCATGGCATCTTCTGTTGTTCCATTTTTCATTTAGCAATTCCAATAAGTATGTAATGATATCTTAATGTGGTTTTAATTTTCATCTCCCTAGTGCTGAGTGATGTTAAATACCTTTTCAGGGGCTTATTTACCATCTTTAAATTCTAGAGAGATAAATCTCATCATATCTTTTTCAGATTTTCTAATTATACTGTTTGCTTTTATACTACTGCATTTGAAGAGCTTTTATACCTTCTAGAGACTACTTGCTGGTTATGAACTATACAATACAATATTTTTTGCAGTTTCCTTTCATTCTTTTAAAACAAAGTCTGGAAAGTGCAAGCTTTAATGAAGTCCAGGTTATCACAACTTTCCTTTGGTAGACTGTATTTCTAAGCCTGAGTTTGATAACTTTCTTACCTAACCAAGATTAAATTTTCTCTGTCTTTTTTCATCTGAAGGTTTTTCAGTTTTACATACTATAATTAAGCTCATGACCCATTTTGAGTTAACTTTAAAGGTGTGTGTGGTTATGTGTGTACATCAATTCCCAAAGATGAATGCGAGTATTATGGATTATATGTAATGATATATAAAAAAACAAAAGACACTTCATGTAATGTTTATGTTGTGCATGGATGTCCTCTTGCTCTAGAACCATTTGTTGAGAAGACTGTACAGTTGGTTATCACCCTCTCTACATGTCAGGCTCTTATTGTATAACAAATGTCCAGGAATTTTATTCATATTTAATGGTAAGAAGAGTGAAAATTGCTCACATTCTATCTGCTTCAAGGCAAAAGTCCTTACGAATGTTTGGTTCTGAAGAACTGGAGGAACATGTTTTACACACAATGGTGAAGACAAGCTAGAGCTCACAAAACTAGCAATTTAGGTTCAGGTAAAGGTGGAATGTGTGCAAATACTTACAGTATTACTTGTATGTATACTTACAGTGAGTATACCTGTATGTATGTATTTATGTATACTTACAGTGAGCATCTTAAAATGACAGACAGTATCCTTCATTGCTTTAAGACATCCCTGTGAGATTCATCTTTTAAAAACCACATTTCAAACTAATTTTGTTACACTGACATTTCTAAATTTCTACTGTCGAGACTTGTATTATCCAAATGTAGCCTTGATGAAAGTTGTCTTTCAGTTCCACAAACACAAAACCAAAAGAAGGGTCAAGATCACCAAAATCACAAAACAGCCTTGAATAGCCATTTCTGGCAAAAAATTAAATAACTCAGTCTTACCACATGCTGGTCAGGTGTGCGAATCTAAAGCAAATCCACATCCAAGTCTCACCCTGAGGAAAAGTAATTTATGACCCATAATTGCTTTCCTCATTTGTAAAATGAGACTAGGAATGATTGTCTCATAGACATCTTGAGACTAAAATGAGAGAAAAAAAGCTAAAATACAGGTCCATTTGTAAAATACTGTTTTGCAGTAGGGAATGAAGGATTACCAAAAACCTCCAGTGGTAGTAACTCTGCCTTCTCTTAACAGTTTCTTGTGTGTATGCATGTGTGTGTGTGTGTGTGTGTGTGTGTGTGTGTGTGTGCATGCACATGTGCACATTTGTGGAGGCATTAAGTTCTCCTAATGAATCTATTTTTATGGAAAATAAAATACCTTTCAAAGGTTACCCTATTAGTCTTTTAGTAGTCATTGACATCTTGATGTAAAACTGACATGAAATCAAATGGAAGGAGGGTTGGAGTCCTTGACAAAAAGGTAGGCTTCCCCTAGCGAGAAGATACCATGAAGAGGAAGAAAACAATACAGCCAGAAGGAAACCAGCCAGGCTTCACAAGGGCAATGAGTCAGGTCCAAACCTATGTGGCAGGGATGTGCTCTTCTTAATGATGAGAATTAGTCACATATTCAACAAATACTTTTTTTATGCAACTGGTATAGACATATAGCTATAGACATGTAGGCTATAGACACATAGCAGGAAACTGTTGCTAAAGGATAATTTCCCAGACCACCGAGAAAGGAGATCTGGCATGCAGACACAAAAATGAACTCATGTTAAAACTTTATGTAGCTTACTGTTAATGAAGAATGGGGTGCATGTTACCACCAGCATAAAGAAGCATCCAGAGGATGCTATTACTGGTCAATAAAAGAACTAATATTGGTTAATAAAAATTATATAAATTTACAAAGAAATAAAAAACTGGCTTCTTCACAGTAGAAGGAAGCCAGAACACCCTAGTGGGCCAATCAGCAAATAAGAAAGATATATGTAATCCATGTTAGGTTTAATTACGTGAAGCCGTAAGTGTGCAAGTATTGACTGGCTACCCAAAGGGCTCTGAAAAGGTAAGGGATCAAGGGGACAGGCTGATAATGGGATCCAAGATTTTTTTCTCCCATATTAATTTCAGGTGTTAGACTCCAGTTCCAGTAAACTTGAAGTATCTTCCGATTCGAATATTTTAATGTTCTTGTACTCATGTCCTGGTATTGTAAAGGCTGTTTGGGAATGTTTAAGCATTTATCCAAGGTTCCCCCATGTATATCCTTGTTGATAGATGCTATTGATCCTCCTCTGGAAGAGAAGCAATGAACATCGCCATGAGGCAGCATACCCCAAGCAGAAGAGCCCTCAGAATAGGAAGTCATAGCCAGAAAACACGCCTCACAACCCCCAAAGCACCAGACTCTGTCACTCCTAGTGTGAGACCTAACTTGACACAAAAACAGCCATTTAAAAAAAAAATTCGACCTTGTATCCTGTAACTTCCCTGTGAACCTGGAACTTGTCTCCTTGGGAACTGTCCACCCAACCGATATGCACAGCTGTAGAATGTATGTTTTTAGAACACACTGTTCTATAGTGACACCTTAGAAACAATGTTTTTAGAATGCTGTCACCTTAGTAATAGAGTGATCTAACCATTGCTATTGGTTTCTGTAACTCACTTCTTCCTAGAAACCTCCTAGTAATGGGAGGGGGGTGGTTAGTAGACTTTTGTCTTTAAATACTGTGTGTTAGTCTAAGTTGGCGCCTTCTTCTGCATGGAAGGATGGGCCCCAGCTGGGCAATAAAGCTCTTAATTGGAATTTAGGATCGTGTCATGTTCTGACAGATTGTCTCAATGTGACTTGGTCCCAACTCTAGTCCTTACTGTTTTGTCCTCTCTCATCATTTATTGATGCATAATTCCACCCCATCTCTCATACCTTTATTTTTTCCCTTAACATAGATGAGGACCAACATGCATGGTATAGGGAAGATCTCCAGCTTGGGCTGCTCAGATCGGAGGTATCACCTACATACATCATAAGTAGCCACGCCAGTCCATGGGTGCACCACACATCACACACCGCACAAGCAAGAGAGTTCACTGAGGAGCCAGGGGGAGTCAGACAAAATCTTCAGTAAGGGATAAAAAGACCTTGTTATGGAGAGGCATCACTTGAAGAGACAGAGAGAAGGGGAGCATTCATTCTAGTTAGGAGAAACGTAGAAACAAATGTTTCAGAGGGAAAATGACCATATATGACAATGAATTTTTCTTCTTTCACCTGTCTGCACATTACTTTCATTCTACATAGGGACCTGATCTTCCTTTGGGGTAGTGCTCAGGGGAGATCATGCCTTTAGCCCCAGAAATGATCACTGGCTTTGGCCTGGTCAATAAAACTGGACACCTTCCCTGTGGCTATCGGGTTCAGTCCCAACAGAAGGATGATTCTGAACTGTTAGGAGGAACAGTGCTCTTTTCAATGATGATTACGAGGCTGTAGGGACTGACTCTGGAGAGAGAGCATAGGGAATGTAACCAACACTGACTTGGGGAGGCAGCAAGCACAGAAAATCAGAGCTGGCCAGGGATTTCTGGAGAGGCTGCCTTGATCTGGCCCTGCCTGAAACTAGTCAGTTACCCCTCTGCTTATCTCCACTGTTGACTCTTGGTGAGCCAAGGAATTTCTTTTTCATTCTACCCATGTTCCTTAGGTTTGTGATACTTCAGTGTGAGCTATTCTTTAATAATGCATGACTACAAAGAAACAAAATCATAGATGAATCAAAGGGCCCATTATACAGAACAGTAGGAAATAAACTGAAAAGTCAGTGGAGAGAAGAAGACCAAGCAGTCCAAGTTTTCTCCTGAAATGATGATTCTCAAAGCTTTGCAGGTCTCACAGTCACCTGGACAGTTTGTGAAATCATACACACTGGACCTTATTGAAAAACCTCGACACTGGTCCTACCAGTTGTCAATCTATCCTTTGGGCCACAGATCAACTCAAGGGGATGAGAACCATAATAGGACTTTCTTTGATGATATGGGTTAAAGGAGGTGATAAATAAGCCAGCTGAATGGAGAAGCTGAACTTTGCAAAAGGAGGTGCAAGGAAAAGCCAGTTAGCCCTGAGAAGCTACTATCGAGCTCAAGTGTCAGAATGAACTTCAGTCCTTGCTGAAGGTGAGAAGGAAACATTGTCGACACCTGTGTCTCAGCTCCATGTACTCTTTACCTGGCTTTGTTCTCAGGGAGGCCTCCCATCCCACCCAGCGATGAGACTGACTGTCAGTGGTGAAACCAGGCTCACATTTCCATTGCTTAGGAGACACAGGAAAAAGTTGGCTTTCCTGGCTACTCTTTACTGAAGTCCCAGCGTCACGTCTCATTGGTGTGGTCATATGTCCATACCCAGAGCCCACGCTACGGTCAGGGGATGGGAGAGTCCCTGGCTAAGACATCTGTTTATCTCTCGAATTCAAAATGCAAAATGACCTTTCCTGGTCCATGTGTCTTAAGAACAGGGAGAGGGTAGCTTTTGCTAAGGAAGTCAATTCAGAGCAGACAAGAATGATAATGTCCATTTTAACCTGTGGTACAAATCGCCTGACTCTTACTTGGCTGCTTCTCCTAGAAGTCGGTCCAGCTCATGTTAAAGAGATGCCATAATCCAGGATTTTTACCACTAACACAGAATGGAACTAAGGAGCTGTATTTGAAAACCCACCACAAAAGCATGCTAAGGCTGTTCATTGATGAACCCAGCAGAAAAATCACTGGCAATGAATTTGGAGATTCGGATGAGAAGGAGTGATATGAGGGCAAAGAAGGGAGGGAAAGGATGGGAGGGCAGGGGGCACAAGAAGAGAATGCCTGCTTTAGGTCATGCTGGGTGAGCAGAGCTCCTTTGCCCTTCTTCACCTCTGGGTGCTTATGAAGCAAGTGAGAATGTACTTTCTTCATGAGAACTGTACCCTCTAATAATATCTTGATTTCACAGGGTACTTTGTTTCCTAAGACCTTGGGGCGGGTGACAAACCTCAGTGTTCCTGTGATATTTGAATTCTTCCTCTAAGGGGAGAGAAACTGAGGCAGAAGAGCCAGGCAAACCAAAATTCTAGATCAAGTAGGTGGCTAGCATTCTAAGGCACGAAAAACTACTATCACACATCTTTCCCTTTTAATCCAAATGCTTGACCACCTCTTTCTAGTGAGGAAATATGCTGGTAATTGAATAACAGAGTCACCAAAGGCCACCTCTAAGTCATTTTTCCTCTTTTTCTTTTCCAAGAAGAAGTTAATGCTGAAAAGAAATAATCATGAAGCTAAACTCTATTATATCCAAATTTACATTTCCACATCTACTCAGGAAGTAACCATTACAATCCATTGTTTTTTTTTAATGAAGAAATAAATAGAAATATTGACTGTGTTACCTGCTTTAGACTCCAGAGACAGCACAGACCAAATAACCCAAGTTCACTTCCATTTTGATTCCAGGCTGCAGGCCCCATGCAAATTACTCAAGGACACAGAATGCTGAAGCACAGACCAAATAACCCAAGTTCACTTCCATTTTGATTCCAGGCTGCAGGCCTCATGCAAATTACTCAAGGACACAGAATGCTGAAGAGTGTTTGTTTTTGATGTAGGTGGAGCAGGTCAAATCAACAGAGAAGTCACTGAAACTGATCAAAGAATCAAATGAGGACATAGTACTCAGGTATATCCCATTCCTACTCCAGTGAACAATGGTTACATCACCATAAAGAAGTCAAAGTGGCCCTGAGAAAATCTAAATGCACGAGAATAACTACTTTGATAGTACCAGAGCAATACTAGTTCTTTTCTGCATGGAAGTTTGATCTACTCATCCTGTAAGCACAGATCCCTCCAAATCATAAACACTTCCCCTTTTCTGATTCCTGAACCTTCAGTCCCTTCTAAGCTTCAATCTGAACCCATACATGGTGTGCTAGACAGTATAGAAATTATGTATCTCTCTGGCTGTCTTGATGGAGGGAGCATTTACTTAACGCATTTAACAGTTGCCTTTTGTTTTGGTTTCCCCAACATCATGCCCAGCACACAGGGTATTTCCAAGATCGTGAATGAAGTGAAAATGAATCCTGAGAAATCCTTGTACAGTTTACTAGATAACAGGAGCCCTGAGTTCAAAGTGGCAATGCTAAATTTTCTGAAAAATATTTAACCTACAGGAGGCTTGAAATGTTGATCTCCAAAGGAGAGAAATACCTGAAATAATCTACTATACAGTGCTTCCCTAAGAGCACAGGTGCCTCAGAGACAATTATGACTAGCGATGATTGAGTCTAAACCTTACTTGAAAATACACTGAACTACAAAGCACTCCAGGGCAGACCTGGGATTTGCTATCTTCTGCTTTTACTTAGAACCCACGGAGGTCAATGTTAACAACTAGGACTCGGAAGTTCACTGCCAAGCATGAAGCTCCCTTCCTTAATGGTACTAAGGGTGTAGGGATTAATCCAGGAGAAGCTGCAGCTTCACCCTCCCCAAGACAGGGCCTCCCAGTTGCTAACTTCCCAGGAAGTTGCTAACTTCCCAGGTTGAGCTTAAACTTGCTATCCTCCTGTCTCAGGCTTTCCACAGTGAAATTGCAGGGGAGCTCCATGCCACACAGTGATATAAACTGAGTATTCTTTGTGTCTAGTTCTCACTTTACTGACACATACGTATTGTGGACATACTATATACACCAGGCCCTGCGCTAGGCACCCATCAGCGGAGAATCTTTTTTGTCCAATTGGAATGGACATATCCAACTGGGAGCATGCTGCCCTCTTGAGGTTAGTGGCTCTGCTTTGAGCACCAGTGACTCTCAGCTCTTAGAGCCAACACTGGAAGCCGGAAGACTGAGTGTCAGTCCTTCTTGGTTCCCTAAAGGTGCAGTCCTTCGTTCAGTGATGGTGAACCTTTCAGAGACCATGGGCCAAACTGCAACCCCAAGACCGTTTATTTATTGCAAAGGGCTGGCTGACAGTTCAGTGAAACTGGATGCTGAGGTTTTAGTTTCGAAAATAAACAACTCTACATTAACATCTTTCATCTTAAAAGAATAATATCCCTGCCATAGGTTTGCCACCACTGCCCTAGTGACTGGCCACTAGTCTCCATGGCCAAGGCCCATGGGGCCAATTCCCCATTTGCTTTTGTCTTGAGCTCAACAACTCCTGAGGCTTCTCTGAGATGTTCTGCTCTGCAACTTCGCTTCCCAGGCTTTTTCCTTCTCCTCTGTCAACACCATCAGACTGTGGGTCCCAGCCCATGGACTCCCCATACCATTCAGGCTGGATCCACCTTGTTTTCTGCCCCACTCGGCTTGTGTCTAACCTCCTGTAGATCTTCAGTCTCTTCTGGTCTCAGATCCTTCAGGTTTAATAAGCCCTGGTGTTACAAAGGCCTTCAGTGCTGCTCACTTAGGCCACTTTACCCCAGAAAAAAATCACTCTGCCAAGCCTTGGCTGGGCCCCATGCACAACGGCAGGGCAGACAGAGCGGAAGAAGGAGCCCTCCACACTGACGCTGGAGGGATGAGGGAGCCCTGGTTGTATAGAGGAACAGACCATGCAAACATGGGGCTCCTGCACTAACTTTGGATTAGCATCAGGGAATACGGGGTTGTTTGTCAAGTAGAATAACCTGGAATGGCCCTCAGACTGAGTGGGTCGTCTGGGATGGGAATGTTGCATCCGGGACCCCCATTTGCCCAGCAGAGGGCAGGGTGTTTAGGACAGCTACCTCCTATGCAGCTCCACCACTTCCACAAGGAAGGCCTAGCCATGCGATGTCTGTGCATCTCCAGGAAGAGCTGTACTGTTCGTCAAGGCCCACTGGGACGCACGGGACCCTGAGGAATGTCAGCCCTGGACGCTGGTTCCTCCCTGGTCTTTGTCACTAGATGCAATATTGTGTTGCCCCTCAGAGAGAAGGAGGTGCAAGGGGCAGGGGAGGGGCCTGCGAGTCACCAGTCAGGTCAGGGATGAGAAGAGTTGGGCTTCTTGTCTACCTCAGGAAGAAGGAAGAGACTACAGGCTCCTTCATGTTTTGACACATTCTGTATGTTATTCTACGTAGTTAGCAGGGAGTGGCATATGAGCCTGTGGTCCCAGACCTCACAGAGCCTGAGGAGGAAGGAACTTAAGTTCAAGCCCAACGTGAACACCTTGTTTCATAATGAAATAATTCTAAAATGGCCAAGATTGTATCTCAGTGTGAAGGTGCCGTAGGCCAGGAAAAAAAAAAATCTTAGGTTAGTCCAGCAAAATTACTTTGTTTTCAACTAAACATATTATACTTAAGTTTCCTGCCATGGATCCGGTCCCTACACTGCCATGTAGAACAGAAGAATGTGACCAGAGACTCCTACCTCCTAAACATATCCCCAGGATAAGGTTTCACAACAAATAGCTGCTGAAAGATACCCAGGGGCTCCTGTGGTCACAGACACCCAAGCCACTGTTGGCCCTAATTGGGTGAGCATATGTCATTCTCTGTAGCCAGGCAGTGAGAGGAATCAGGTATTTCCAAACAACTTTGCTAGAACACACACCTACTCTGAGAGTAAACTTTAGACAGAAAATAATAAAATTCAGAACACATGTACCGAATCCTTATATATGCCAAGTTCTGTTTGAAACAATTTAGTCTTGTTATATAGTATTACAGTGTCTGGTCTAGTAGGTGCTAATTTCAGAAATGAGAAGCCTGAGGCACAGAGGACTTAAGACATTTTATCTGGACCACAGCTAAATGGGAGGGAAAGGAAAGCTGAGGAAGCCAGGCCTCTCATAATGAAAACCAGTGCTGCTAATCATTATACCTTATCATCTCTCTACAACAATCACCAAAAGCCAAACATAATAATAATAATAAAAGCAAAGCAATACATAAGTAAACCTTTAGGAATATTCATATGTCACCAATATTTATTCCTAGAGTTACCCAAAACTAGCCAGAATACTCATTTTTAAAATCTACCTTTATTTTGCTTTGGATAGATCCTACCAGTGTCAACAGTGTTTAGTGGGTACAGATTTCTATAATTTTTTAGTCAGGGCTTAGCCTTATCTGCAACGTGTCTCCCCTTCCATCTATTTTCCTCTAGATGCTGAAGCTGTATTTCTTACCACCTGATCACATAACAGGTGAAAGGAGAGAGCAGTACTTTGCAGTGAACCCTTTTCAGTTCCCTAGGACTCTATGACGATATTGGGCTTCACTCTGGGAACGTAGCGTTGTAATTTGCATACACACCAGACCTTCTGGGGCCTTCTGAAGGCCAAACTTGTTTGTAAACTTATATAGTCTGGAAGTCAAAGATGGAGCTAATACAATATTAAACTGAAACTCACAGACTCTCATGAGTTGTCTGAAAGCTGTGACACAGACACCAGCCCTGCACCTCTCCAAACACTTAGGTTCCTGTCTGCTGAGTCTCTCTCTGCCAGGCTGTGTTTCCCTTCTCTCCAGAGTCATTCTTCATTGTGTTTGCTACACATCTGCCACTCCAGCTTCCCCAGTCCTCCAGGGCTCCCCTCACACATGCCTGTTGGCTAAGGAGGGGGAACAGTGAGTTCATAACCCAGTCCAAGATGCACACCGGTTAGACACATGTAGGCATGGAGATTCTGTCCTGCAGTTTTTCCTTGATTTGAGAGCTATTTTTCACAACAGCTCTTTTTAAATTTTAAATTGAGAATCCAACACCCAGAGAGGCAAGAAGTAATCACACGACTCCACATCTGTGCAGAGAAGAAAGCCACATCTCCTCCATCTCAGCCCCCGGGACTCCCCAGAATCTTACTCTGTCTCAGACCAGAGACCTGGATATGGAATCCAAAGCCTCTCATTCCTCTCCAACAGGGAATCCTGGCAACTGTGCTGCTGAGGCCCGGGGAGCTACAGACACTGACCATCCTCACCACGGTCCGCAGTGGGGCTGCCGAGCAGCAAGAAAGAGAAGGAGTCTCCAGCTCCTCAGAGCTCACCCCGCCCGTCCAGCTCTGAGCTGTGCACTCCACAAATGGGGTTTTTATTTAATCAATTGCATTATGCGGTTATTGCCTCGTATTTCACCCAGTTGCAGAGATTATTGCTCAAATAAGTCTTAGTGAATTGGAAACGAGCAGAGAGGAATCACTTAAAGACTTGTTAGGAAGACATGTTTTCCTTCGTTGATCTAAAAGTCTTCATATACTGTGGATAAACTAAATCTTCCCTTGTTTACGTCAAAGAAAAGAAAGAAATGTGGCCTCAATATACCTGTATAACTAAGTTCCCCTCTTAGGGGTTCTTAACTGGAATAGTTCTGAGGGGAGGAAGTCTCCTGCTATGTAAGAACAGGGGGCTGTTGCCAGGACCAGCCTTGGCCCTGGCAGCAGACTGCATCTACCTGACGGAGGACTTTCAGCAGCGCCTGACATTTTCTCTCCCACTCTGCTGGTCTCAGGGGCTTCACACGTGCTTTCACAGGTCCTCCTTATACCTGGCAGGAGACACAGAGTATTGTCCCTACTCAATCAGTGTCATATAACGAATTCAAGCCTGAACAAAACCCTGAATGTGTGTCCTTTAGTACTTGAGCCAATGTGTCTGTGAATTTAGAAAGTTTTCAGTGGACAAGACCAGAGATAGAACAGTATTTAATGGGTGCCAACTTTTATGAGCTCCTGCAAGTGGCCTAGAGGCAGGACCAGTAGCTGGAGCTCTGCAGGCAGCTCTCTGGAGGAAAAGCAAGGGGCAGCAGGAGGAAAAAGAGGAGACAAGACAGAAACAAAGGCCGGGGAAAATGAAGACAGGGAAACAGAACGGTAAGTGACAGAGAAAAGGGGAGGGAACAAATTGCTCAGAATAACCGGGCAGGTCTTTCCTAGAACAGACAGGAAACTCACTTGCAGATCAGGATAGAGACTGGAGTGCAGCGCCTGCTGGGCAGAAGGTCCTGGGAAGGAGCCACACTAGTGCTTGTGCTCACCGATCAAAAGGACGGAGGACCTCAGAGGTTTCACAAGCAGAACTACAGAAGCCCCTGCACGATGTGCTCCGGCAAGGCATGTTTCTCTCTCTGGAGAGCTCAGAATTGCATCGTCTGGATTTCCAGAGAAGTGAACTCATTTTCTGCCATGAGGAGTGATAAGAACCTTTCACCATTACCAGCTAGAAGAGAAGCACATCAGCGGGTCCCAAGTGGGGAGCGATCCAGGCTGGCACTGAGACGGGACATGGATGGAAGCGCCTCTGAAATGCAGGGAAGCTGGAGCCACTGCCCCTCATGTCTGCCATCTGTCTAGAATCCTGGGGACCATGCAGCGGGACGCTGTTATATGCTGGGGCTGGGGGAGGGGCCACACACACACACACACACACACACACACACACACACACCCCTACCTTGCCTTTGAGAACCATTCCGATGCCCTTTCTCACTAGTATTTGAAAATTAATTGTTGGGCCCGAGATTTAGTTCAGTGGTCCCACCGCCTGCCTAGCAAGCTCAAGGTCCCTGGTTCGATCCCCGGTAACCACATATAACACCACAACCCACAGTCAGTACCACATATCACTGTGCCAGGCGTGGTGGCTCATGTTTGTAATCCCAGCACTTAGGAAGGAAAGGCAGGAGGATTGCTGAGTTCTAAGCTTGCCTGGGTTACATAGTGAGCCCAGAGCCTGTCTAAGATATAGAGCAAGACACTGTCTTGAAAAAAAAAAAAAAGAAAGAAAGAAAGAAAATGAATTGTTGAAAACTAATAGTAACATGAAAGAAAGTGTAAGGAATCAGAAATTAGGGAGACAGTTATTGGCCTACAATCTGGATTTAATGGTCTAATATACTCAATTTTTTCTTCAAAATTTCTACTTAGAAAAATGGATTAGAAAATAAAACCCTGCTACTTCTACCCCTGCACCTTTCCCCACTGCCTTCGCCTCCCCCAGGCAAAACCAGAAAGTAGAGGTGTATCCCTCCCACCTATGTCTTTATTTTAATTACATACATGTGCTCATAACTAATAATCTACATAATATTTTATGTACTTTAAATAGTTTAGGAGGGTCACATCTTTGCACCACTTGTTTTATCAATACAACATATTTGAATTTGAATCTGTATAGACCCACGTAAACCTGATCTACTTACAACTGTCATATAGAACTGTGCTGCCTATCAATCCATTCATTGATAAGTAGACATTAAATTGTTTCCTGTTTTTACCATGACATGAAAGATTCAATGCACCTCTTTAGACATGTCTTCCCATATGCTGTGTGTTAGTTTTTCTAGGATATATACCTAGAAATACAGTCTCTGGTGATGCACGTGCATATCCCCTTCTTCATTAGACACTGTTGAAGATGTGTGATGCCTCAGTTTCCCCGAGTTGCATCAAAATGCTCGGCCCTTTATGGAGGTCATAATGTCCCCACCAGCGCTGTCTCCTTCCTGGAAGGCCAGTGATTACCTACCAGAGGTCTAATAGAAAGACCAGCATGCATCAGCTTGGTTCATGGTGGGATGAAGTTACAGAACGGTACTCTCCTGCCCTTCCTTCCAGTTACTACCACTAGGACATTAGACCGGGTCATGTTTTCAAGTTATCCTCCACATGTAAATGAGGATGTGAATAGCACCACCTACCAGATGAAGTTGCTGCTAGAATTAAAGGAAATGGGGCACACATAGCCTTGGGCAAAGTGCCTGGTATCTAAGGACCAATAACCAATCTTTTTTTGTTTTGTATTGCTGTTCTTTACACTACAGAATCCAAGATGCTTTGGGAGTAAAGCGGAGGATGCAAAATGAACCAATTTTGCAAAACCAGCCATAAAACATCATTATCAACATCTCTCCCATGTGATAAAGTTTCATAAAAGGGTGAAGGAAAATATGGGTGTAAAAGCCTGGGACCCGTCGACAGGAACTGCTGCTTAATTTCTCCTCCAGGACAATATATGGGTTCTTTCTTCCTTCTTTTCATTTTTTATTAGGAAAAAGTATCCTAAGAATTTTCCATATGGGGTTTTGAAAAATTACTTGAAGAAGGCCAGAGTGGCAGAAGAAATCTGAAAAGCAACACCTGTTATACTGCATTAAGCTCCAGGACCCTCCTGATTTCCTTGTTGAGACCTGGTTTAAGCTCTTACAGTCTCCCCCCACCCCCAAAGCAGTGTATTTCTCTAGAGGCTGCAAGAATAGAAGGGGAAAGGCTCTCTCTAGGATGTCATTAGAGGATCCCAGCACTTAAAATGAGAGTGGGAGGGAACCGAAGGAGGAGAGAGAAATGCCAAGACTGACAGAAATAAAACAAGTAGTGACTGAGAGCATGAGAAGGCTGAACACCCTCTATATAAGGAAACCTGCAGCATATTTCTCTCAGGAATGACCTGGGTACTGGAACACCTGAGCAGATACTGCATTCTTCCCTTAGCCTTACAAGAAATCCCAGCATCAGGTAGATGCCCAGAAGTGCACTTATTTAGGAGACCTGATCCAGAGACAAAAATAGGACATCAATTTATTTGCTCATCAACAAATGTATTGAAGGTTGGACATGGGGATGTTGGGACTTAGAACAAGAGAACCATCTTTTAAGTTGCAAAGTCTAAGGGAATTAACATTTCTTCTTGTCTAATACAGGGGATTTACTCTGAGTAAAGATCTTGAAGAGAAAGGTCAAAATAAGCATTTCAGGTACTGTGCCCTTTCTGCCATCCCTCGTCTCTCCAAGTTGAGCAGGATAAAAAACCTCTGAACCTAGAATTATCAAACCAATTAGCAGGATGGATGGGAAGACATTAAGAGAGAGATGGTTCCTAGTTCAGTAAAATCGCATTAATTTACATCCCATTTGATAAGTTGAACAGAAGCCAGGATGAACTTTATAACAGAGTGCAGCTGTGAAGACAATGAACTCAAGGAAGAGCAGCCCACTGGCTAATTTTCCTAAGTCTCAGTCTTCTCACACGTAAAATGGGGATTGTAAGAATAATTTCTTATTGGGCAAGGGGTGATAGTTAGATGAAACTAGGACTGCTAGAAACTAAGCATAATTCCTAGCATGCTCAGTAAACAGAGGAAATTACCTTTCATTATATGTAGCCCTTCAAATAACTAATGACAGAACTGAAGAATTTCAGAGCCCTCCGGGATCTTACAGTCATGTGGTGTGGCACCTCATTTTCCAGAGAATGGAAATGGAAGAGAACCCCTCAGGACTAGTGACTTCTTGGAGCCCCCTCACCTGCCTGGTGTCTTCCAGGTATCCTCGTGCAGGAAACTGCCATTAATGAGTTACAATGTTTTAGCACCTGATGAGCAAGAGAGCTGTCACTCAAGAGGACTTGTAGCATCGTAAGATACCAGCTGTCTACAGTATTCTACTCAAAAGCACGCTATCCACAGCTAGTTCAAGACATCATAGCATCTGAAAGATATAATATTGCTTTGAAACTGACCTTGAAAGAAAAATAGAAACAAACTCAGACTTTCAAATTGGCTAGTGGAACTACCTTGCCTTCCTCAGGGCCCTAGTAATAATAAGTGCCCTTTGTTCGGTTTATCTACCTTGTAACAGTAGTAACTCAACTGTGGTTTTAAAGAGAAAAATCACTTAAAGAAGGACAGCTGGTGAAAGAAAGGAGATAGATAAGTAGAAAATAGCAAGACAGGTTGGAAATCTAGGCAGGGGGGTTCTGTGAAAACGATGTCACTGTAACAGCATCATAGGAAGCTGAAAGCCGGGTATTAGAGACAGCAGTAAACTGATTTGATTATTTCCCTTCTCCAGTAAGTTCTCTCCTCAATATCCACCTCCAAATCAATGCAATATACTTAGCTATTTTCCACGGATTAAACCCAGTGCCTTCACACTGAGGCACATACCAAACCCTTCTTTCTTTCTTTTCATTCTTTTCCTTTTCTTTTCTCTTTAGAGACAGGGTCTTGTAAG
>PVIC010034281.1:0-19669 GCA_004025085.1 Thryonomys swinderianus
GGGAGGAGGGGGGAGTGGGTAGGGATATGGGTAAAAATGAGAATTAACTTGTGGCATATACTGGTACAAATTTCCCAATGTTATATGTGATTTTGAGATGTATATAAATTGTACCAATAAAGAATTCAATTTAAAAAAATATCACTTTTTAAACCTTCTTTTCAAATCTCTCTTCCAGTAGACTGTAAACTAGGTTAATTCAGAGGTCTAATTTGGGTTCTTTTTATTTCTTTAGGCTTCACCCACAGAGTTCTCACAAATTTAATAATAAATTCATAGATTCCACCATATATTAAATCGGGGTTCAAACTCATAACAACAGATCCAGTGTTTTCTCTACTTCTCGCACCAAAAACAAACAAACAAACAAACATAAAGGCCAGAGATTTAGCTCAGTGGTTTTGACACCTGCCTGGCAAGCACAGGGTCCCAAATTCAATTCCCAGTAACCACATACCACAACGCCAGGCATGGTGGCTCACTCCTGTAATCCCAGCACTCTAGAGGCAGAGATAGGATTGTTGTGAGTTCAAGGCCAGACTGAGCTACATAGTGAGTTCAGGGCCAGCATGAACTACAAAGTGAGATACTGTCTAGAAAAACAAAAAAGAAAGAAAGAAACAACTCTCAAAATTGGAAGAGTAGAATGCTTCTGGTCCAGTAGACAATCAAATCTGTGGCTGGTTTGTACTGAATGACAATGAAAAGGATTAACCAATAAATAAGCAAGTCACTCTGGTCTCCCATTTACTCATCAATAGAATGTGAAAGGCAATCATTTTTAAATTCTCTCCAAGTCCCATATATACAAATCCTCATCATACAAATATTTAAGCAACTGACAAGAAGTTCAGTCACAAGTCTAGACTGTGTTTCTGGAAGCTTTCTAGGAGTTTAGAACAGGAAGTGATAATGGAGAGTTTGTCCAGAAACACCATAACGATGTCATCTTCCCATCAGCATATTGATAGAAAAGCTGAGTGACAACCTAGATTCATGATTACTACGTAAACCCTTGAAAGTTTTTGAAGTGCTTACAGTTTACAGTATAACTCACATGATCACGTAGTCGTGTCTGTTGTAAAATAAATCTCTCAAATGCTAATTATATATGTGAAATTGTTCTTTAGTTATGAATTTGAACCAAATGTCATATCATCCAAAACCCAGATCTTGAAACATGAAAATGCTGAAAGCCAGCTTTTAAGACCTTCTCTCCCAATTGTTCCTGAAGAGGAACAACAGAAAGCTTTAAAAATTATTGGAAGCTGGGATTTGGCCTCCTCGTATGCATATGCTCTGTTCCCTACTCCAAATGATATACCGAGGAGGCTGGGCAAACTGACAAAATTCAATGAGATATTTAAGAGCTTCTAACCTAGAGTTCTTCCGAATTACTCTTTTAACATCCATGGAATTTTTTATTAGGCTTTAGGAAATCTATTTGGTGTGTTAAAAGTCAACCATACCCTGAATGCAGCCTGGCACTTAGACTGTTAATTTCAGTCTCTCTTTACATGGTGGATATTTGTTCCAAATGACCTATCACAATGAATAAAAACTGCTTTCTAAGACATACTTTAAAGCCTCTTACTGGTGTCTACTGAAATAGTGGTCAAATATTGAACCATAAAAATCATCCATTAGAAGCTGGAAAACATACAACGCAGGATGGAATAAGCTTGGTAATCATTTTGACAAGGGCGAAATTGGAGTAAGAGACCTTACTTAATCCGCGGAACCAAGAGCGAGGAAGCACGATAGAGACACTGCCCTTTAGCACTGTGAGCAGCCGCAGGCTCCGTCCGGGCTGGGGCTGGCGGAAGTGGAAGCTCCACGAGCAGGGCCCTCTCGTGCGGCAGTCAGTGCTCCACTGAGCTTGAACCAGCTGGCGCCCAGGCCCTACTTGGGCACAGGCACAAATCTAAATCCGCTCTTCGGCACAGATGCATTGGAACAAAATCTGCCGTTAGGCCCAGAACTGGGACTTTTGGCTACATGTGCCTACTATATCATTCCAGCAAAGTGATTGAAATGGCAGGGATGGGCAAATTTGATAAAACACAGCAGGCAGAGGAGGAAGAATTCAACTACTATTGGCATCAGACCCATAGTTTTAAGGAGAAGAAAAGAAAACACTTGTGTAGAAAATTTCTGGAAGAGTAAATGCCAAATTGTTATACTATTTGTCTCTGAAAGAAAGGATTACTGGAGGATTTTTTCAACTGAACATTTCTATAATAACTGATTTTTTTTAAAGAACGTATATTACATGATCAGAAAAAAATAAAAATTGGAAATCAAGAAAAATGCTAAACTCATAATTTATTCATTAGCAATCATTCCCCAGATCTTTGCTTCTGGATGACTGAAAAGGAAATGTGGGATTCTCCACTGCCATTTCCAGTCAAAAAGAACGGATTGACACCCCCTTCACGGATGGTGCACAGTTCTTTGTCTTCCTTTTGAGGTAAACTCCCCACCAAGTGGGTTTGCTACACCCAAGGAGTGTGAGTTGCAGATAGAAAATACAGACTTTTAATTCCTTTCAATAAAACAGAATAATCTTTAAACCAACAGGGCTGGAGGAAAATGAGTTCATTAACAGAAACATTGGCCAAGATACCCGATGATGCCTTTCACCTGGCATGGCAATTAAAATGTCTCTAATAAAATACCATTGAGATAAATTATGATTCGTTATTCAGAGCTCATCAGAGAAGATCTAATTTACTGCATTGACTATAACTTGTTAAAAAGTCTCTGTTGAAAGCTAATACCATGATAAATTTTAATCATGTGGGTAGAACAAGCTTCAAAGCTATATTAATTATACATTTAAGCTCTACATACAAACTCGTACATTACAGTACATCCAGAACCTGTAAAATATAGTCTGAACTAAATTAAAATATGCCAATTTCCTCAGCAGTTATTTGCTTTTGATATACTGTGGTTATTTCAGTCCAGTCTTTATAAACATTAAATTATTGCTGCAATTTCTTAGCCATTTTGTTTCCTCAGGATTCTATGTTCCAGTTAACTTTCTGCCAAGACTTTTACTTCTGTAGAATACAAAGGTAGATACTCAAAATGCCTTTCTGCACACCATATTACCACTCTGGTACAAGCCGTGAGAGATGCTTGAAAGTATTACCTTGTTTTCCCAAAGACTACCAGCCTGTGCACCCCTCCCTCTATAATTCCCTAGCATAGGAACAGAATTCAACCATTCATCTCTGCAAGTACAGGCATATTTTCCCTGCTTCAGAAAAAAACGTTAGGATGCCCATGTTTATAGCACCACAGTTCATAATAGCTAAATCTTGGAGCAGCCTATACGTCTGTCAATAGATGGATGGACAATGTGGTATTTACACAGGGTGGAGTAGTAGTCTGCCATAAAGAAGGATAAACTTGAGTCATTTGTGGGAAAATGGATTCACTTTGAGACCATAATGTTAAGTGAAATAAATGAGCCATGTTTAAATACCTTATGGTTTCTCTTAAATGAGAAACACAATGCCTGGGGATTTAGCTCAAGTGGTACCACACTGACCTTGAAAGCACAAGGACCCAAGTTCAATCCCTGGTACCACAAAACAAAAACAAAAACAAAACACAAACACATACACACAAAATACAAGCAAAGGGCAAAATAAAAGGCAGATAATGGGAATTAGGGAAATAGATCTATCTTAAATGGGAAGAAGAGGATCAAGAGATGGAGGACAGAGGAAGGAGAGGGGGAAGAGATGGAAACAAAATGAAGATGTGTTATGTCCATGTACCAAGTTCCCACAAAAAAATGTAATCATGAACTGAGAGTTGTGACATCTGCTTATAATACCAGCACTCAGAAGGCTGAGGTGGGAGGATCTGCAGGAGTTGGAGGCCAGGCTGGAATATATAGTGAGTTCAAGGGCAGCTTAAACTAAATGGTGAGACCCTGTATTGAGAAAAAAAATTAAGTAAAATTTCATGGATTAAGAAGTTAACCTTTACATCCTCCCCTGTCCTCTCACCTCCTGGTTTCATTCCTTAGAAGGAATGATCTTCACCAGTTTGCAGGCAACATAAAGTGACTGATGCCTACTGTCACTACTGTTTCTGCTACGTCCAATGCTCTTCTCTTTCAAACATATCTTTTTATTATTTTCATTTAAGACATGCTGAGTATGCTGAGTATCTCTGTGGATAAATTCCTAGAAGAAAACTTCATGACCATTAAATATATACACTTGTAATTTTGATGAACTACTATAGTCCTTTGTAGACTTTAAAACAAATTAAATGGAAAGAATTTCCCATTTATAGACTTTAATGCAAATTACATTCCCAAGGGCAGTATATAGGTTGCTTGTACTCTTCCCATTTCCTCACTCTTGGTATGCTCACTATGGTAGGCTGTCAGAATTGTTTTGTCTTTCCTAATCAGCAAGAGAAAATGATATTTATTGTTGTTTGAACTTTTATTTTTTTCAAATGAATTCTTTATTGGTACATTTTATATACAGCTCACAATCACACTCAACACTGGGGAATTTGTACCAGTATATGACACGAGTTAATTCTCATTTTTACCCATATTCCTACCCACCCACAACCCCCCACCCCTTATATACATGTGCTTTCTTTTTCTTTTCAAATCATATTTATTCTTTCCCCTCATTACTTTCCCCTACCAATCCTTTTGAATATTTCCTATTTCACAAAATCTATCATACACTCTAGAACTCATTTTCATCTACAGGTTCTCATACCAAAGAAAAAATATGGTTACATATCTGTGATCTATTTATTTCACTTATTAGTATGTCCTCAAGATGTGTCCATTTGCACATAAATGAATGAAACTTGCCATTCTTTATGGTAGAGTAATACTCCATTTAAAAAAAAAAAAGCACACATCTTCTTTATCCAGTCTCCGATTGATGGCCACCTGGGCTGTTTCCAAGATTGAGCTATCAGAAACTGAACTGCTATGAACATGGGTGCACATATGTCTTTATGAAATGATTCTTCTTTTTTTTTTTTTGAGACAGGGTCTTGCTTTATAGTTCGGGCTGGCCCTGAACTCACTATGTAGCCCAGGAAGGCCTGTAATTCAGCAATCCTCCTGCCTCTGCCTCCTGAGTGCTGGGATTACAGGTGTGAGCCACCATGCCCAGCACTGTGGTATGTGGTATTGATTGCTGGTGAGCGTGAATCACCACGCCCAGCATTGTATGTGGTTACTGGGGATCAAACTCAGGACCTTGCGCTTGAGAGGCAGGTGCCGGAATCACTGAGCTAAATCTCCAGCCCACGAAATGATTCTTTTAATTCCTTTGAGTGTATTCCTAGCAGGGGGATAGCAGGGTCAAATGAAAACTCTAATCCTAGTTCTCTGAGGAATCTCCACACTGTTCTCCACAATGGTTGGACAAGTCTACAATCGCACCAACAGTGGAGAAGGGCTCCTTTCTCCCCACAGTCTCCACCATTTATCATTGTTTAATTTAACAATAGCAGCCATTCTTTGTGGAGTGAGATGAAATCCCAGCATTGTTTTCATCTGCATCTCTTGAATGAGCAGTGATGCTGAACATTTCTTCAGATGCTTCTTGGCTGCTTTTAAATCTTCCTCTGAGAAGTGTTTTTTCATTTCAGATGCCCATTTTTTGAATTGGGTCTTTAAACTTGGTGGGGGGACTGATTTGTTTAAGTTCTTTATATATTCTAGATACAACCTTCTGCACACAGGAAACACACCTAATCCAGAAAGAAACCCATAGACTAAAAATAAAGGGATGGAAAACAATTCTCCATGCCAAAGGAAGCTGCAAAAAAGCAGGAGTGGCTATTTTGTTCACAGATAAAATAGATTTCAAACCAAAACAGATTAGGAGAGACAAAGAAGGTCACTATATTCTCATACAAGGAACAATCCAGGAGAAAGAAATAACAATCATAAATATTTATACACTGAACTCCAATGCACCAACTATATAAAACAAGCATTAATGGACATAACTTTTAAAATAATGTCACTATGGGGCCGGAGATTTAGCTCAGTGGTTCCAGGGCCTGCCTAGCAAGCCCAAGGTCTCTGGTTTGATCCCCATAACCACATACAACAATTACTGGGCATGGTGACTCACACCCATAGCAATCAGTATGCCTGACATCCCAGCACTCCAGAAGCAGAGGGAAGAGGATTGCTGAGTCCAAGGCTTGCCCGGGCTACATAGTGAGCTTAGGGCCAGACTGAACTACAAAATAAGACCCTGTCTCAAACAAAAACAACAACAACAACAGCAGCAACAACAAGTCACTGTGTATAAAGTGAATTACTTTGGATATGTGAAGATTCATTCACATTTTCTTTAAGGTAAAAATTTTTTGTTCATTTTGTACTGCATTATTGTGGCTTTTTAAAAAATTTGTATGTACTGGGTCAAGGACTTAGATTAGTAGTTCTGGTGTCTGCCTGGCAAGCACAAGGTCCCAGGTTCCTTTCCTGGTAACCACACACCACAGTGCTTGCTTTGGTGTTTCATGGCTGTAATCCCAGCACTCGGGAGGCAGAGGTAGGAGGATTGCTGAGTTCGAGGCTTGCCTGGGCTACATAGTGAGCTCAGAGCCAGCCTGAGCTACAAAGTGAGATCCTGTCTCAAAAAGTAAAATAATAAAATAATAAATAAAATAAAATAAAAATTTGGGGTCAGTCTGAACTACAAAGTGAGACCCTGTCTCAAAAAACTTAAAAAAAAAATTATATACTGAGGGATATATACTCTGGTCTATATCATGAATTTCCAACAAATATTTTTCCCTGTTGATCTTTTGTGACTTTTCTTTATGGTGTTCTAATGTTGTTGCAAGTTTATTTTAATTAAATGTGGCCAATAATCTTTTCATTTATGATTTCTTTATTCTGGATTAAGATTAGAAAGTTGTTCCTAACATGCACACAGCACATGTATACACACACAGTATTTCCCTAGTATATTTATATTTTATTTTCCTCTTAATTCCTTCAATCACCTGGAATTTTGATAAAAGTAATGAGGTATCATTTTTTTTTAAAAATTTGCAGATATCAAGATGTCCTAATTCATTGATTAAATAATGCATCACTTACCCTCTGATTCATTACTCCATTCTTGCCATATACTATTGATATATATTTGGGTCTACCTATAAACTTTTTTCTTTTCTATTTCATTTATCTGCTTATCATTTTGTACAATAGTTAATATGATTATTACTAAAGTTTACAAAAGTACTTTTGTGAGATGCTTATGGGATTTCTTTTATTCTTTCCATAAGTGAATTCTCCTAGCCGAGTTGCTAATGTGGAGTTGATCCGCCCATTCCCAAGTGCTCTGGTGCCATTACCCCCCCATACTCCATCACCATCCGGGGCAGAGCAGGGGAAACATTTGGTCTTGGTGTGAACATCAACGGTGAACCGAGAAGGGCAGCAGCTCAACGTTGTAGTGAACTGCGTTTCTCACGGAAATTTCTCATGAAGGATGTGTGAGCAGCGCCTTTCTGCAGCCACCGAATGCGTAAGTAGAGCAGTAGAAATTAGAATACACAGTTCCGTACTATGACTTCCAACCAGCAATCTCTATTCCCTTGGGTAATTCACTCTCAGAGCTTCCCTTTTCCTTACTTGGTAATAACAACAGAGCAGTAGATGACAACTACTACAGCACTGATGGGCCCCGCTTTCTCCGCCTACTGGACACTGGAGCACTTGCATAGACTCCTAACTAGTGAGCCCCAACTGGGATATGGTTTAGCATGATATTGATTTCTCACATTTATTCTCAGCTCCTGGGATGTTCAGTCAGTGAAAAATGTGCCTCTAGCTACAAGCAGTTTCCTCCATTTATCCCACTGAGAAAAAACACACCTATTAAGCATATTATGTTTGCAAAAGAACAGGAAAAAAACTGCTTAAGGGGAGAAATCCCATGTTCTATGTCTTTGTTTTTTGTTTTTGGTTTTTTGGGGTTTTTTTTGAGACAGGGTCTAGCTTTGTAGTTCAGGCTGGCTCTGAACTCACTATGTAGCCCAGGCAAGCCTCGAACTCAGCAATCCTCCTGTCTCTGCCTCCCGAGTGCTGGGATTACAGGCGTGAGCCACCACGCCCGGCTCTATGTCTTTGTTTACGAGGAACCTGGGTGCATCAATATTAGCAATGCATGAACAAATGCTTTTGAGATGCTGAATACATGAAGAAGCTGTCTTAGTTTCAAATTACTGCTTGGCATTCATTCTTTCATAATAATTTGATTAATATTTGTCTTACCGCAGGGGATTTAGCTCAAGTGGTACCACACCTACCTTGGAAGCACAAGGGCCAGAGTTCGAGACACACTTCTACAAAAAATAAATAAAAAAATTATTTGTCATATCCACTATAGTGAAATTCATTGGCTATGGGACTGTGCCTATATTTTTTGCCTTTCGATGTAATCCCAACACTTAGTGCACTGCTAGTTGGCACGTATCCGTTGTCTGATCAGTACTTGCTGTATTAATAAATTGTAAAATTTCTTTGTCTCAGGTGGATTACTGAAGTCTTTTCAGGATTTTTGAGCCCTCCGAAGTTCCCAGGGTGACTATAGCATGTCTCAGTTCATCCTTGCATAGGTCTTGCCTGGCTTTCGTAGTGGCTGCTTATTTCCCAGCTGTCTAGTATGTATTCACCTGTTCAGCCATCGGGTACTAGAGGCTACAGACCTCCTATCACCCAACCAAGGGTGTGGAGACCAGATAACAAGACAAGAGAAGACCTTACTGCATAAATGGGGGCCCCAGGATGGTCGGGACTCTTACTGGCCTGACATTGACTCCTGGAGCTTGGCACCATTTATCGAACATATAGCTTCTTGAATGGGTCAGGGATGGTGCACGACACAGTGATGTGGAGAGCACTGATTGAGCAGGATCCTAACAACGAGGGAATAAGACATTCTAGCAGGAACAGCTTATAGGCAAATGGGAAATCTGGTTTTCCCCATAGGTTAATTTCAGCCGCTGTAGAAGTTTTGTGTATCAGTCATGCTGTCCTCAGCTACACCATTGTCTCGCCATCCAAGACATCACGAGGTCACAGATGTGACCAGTGGTATGGGGAGCTGTTCCTTTCCTGCACACCAACTGCTGGCGATTCCGGCAGCCTCTGTGGGTTAATAGGCAGACTCAGACTTTCAATATGAAAAGCCAATCTATGAATTTGTAGCTCCCTCAGGATGCTCTCCGTCAATCAGGGAAAGGACAAGTGTAAGTAGGGACTAACACTGGTGGTTGTCTCTGGTAGTTTCGTTCCCAGGGCAGAGTTTGGTACCCACTTTATCTTGAGAAAATGTCTGTGACTGTGCTTGTCACATACCACTGTACTCTCTGCTTATCTCATGTTTTCCCCCAACGCTGGGCAAAAAGACCAAGAGCACTCACTATATTGAATTGATTAGTGAACCAACAAGTGTAAAATAACCATTAAGCATCAGGTATTTCCTGTAGTCAATGTTATGACAGGATTGGTGCTGACCAGAAGCCAGTAGGGGGCACGCGTGTTCTGGGGAAGGTTGAAACAGTCCGGTCGTGAAGGGGAAAAGCATGTAATGATTTCTAGTTTTAATCTCATCTTTTTTATTTAGCAGAAGAGTTCTGGGCTAGGCTGTATCTGGAGTACCAAATTTATCATTCATAAAATAGAAATGATAAAGACATCCACCATGTTGGATCGTTTGAGGATTATGTAAATGCACACCTCTGAAGCATTTGGGAGCAACTCTGGTAGTCAGTGCACAACAAATATTAGCTGTGATTATTGTTAGCACTCTTTTTAGGAAGGAGCCTAAGTCCTGAAAAGAAACCATACCTGCCATTTATTGGTCGCTGTGTGTAAGGAAGTCTCCTAAGAATTCAATGTATATTCTGTGAAGTTAGATGTCATGAAACTCTCATCCTATAATCACGCAACTGAGGACTTGAAAAGCGTGAAGTAAGTTGCTCACTATGTATGGTGGCACATCTGTAATCTTGGCATTCAGTAAGGCTGAGGCAGAAGGATCATAAGTTTGAGTCCTGCCTGCACAACTTAGTGTAAGCCTATCTCAAATTTTTAAAACATAAAAAATGAGAAAGAATAAGGATATATAAAGCTTGGTTGTAGAACTCTCTGGTTCATTCCTCCATTCATTCCCCAGCATTCAATGTAGGTAAGTAAATTGCTTGTGCTGAAAGTGAAACTCCGTGGCAGAGCACTAGCCTAGAATGGAGCTGGCTCAGCTGGACCTGGTGGCAAACACAACTCATCACTCCTGAGGCTGAGACAAGAGCATCAAAAATGTGAGAACAGCCTGGACTGTATGGGCTTCAAGGACAGCGTTGTTTCCAAAACCAACAAAAGGTTTGGGATGCAGCTTGGTGCTAGAGCACTGGCATGGGGTGGGGGGAGAAGGGTGAAGAGTGGACCTTTCTTGGCTGGATCTTTCCTTTGACTCTCTCTGGAATCTCTTGATGACCCTGAATAAGAGAAGGATGAAGGATCACATCAGCAGAGAGTAAGTGAAAGAGATGTTAACCAAGAAATCATGGCAACCGTTTTCCTCTGCCCAAATCTGTACAAGCCCCTACCTCTCTGGTCTTCATCTTTTAATGGGTGGTTCTGAGAAATAAGTCAGATTATTATAATGTATGTAAAGTGAATGGCATAATATCTAATTAATATAGTTATTAGAGCACAACTTAAGAATGTTATGATGACCTCAATTTTACCTTATGTCAACTACTTCCAGAAAGGATGTTAATTTTATTAAATATTGATAGCCACCAGAATGGCTTAATGAGTTTTATCTTAAAATTGTTGGGGGAGAATCACCTTGTTACAGTTTTTCTATACATTTATGCTCTAACTATGGTTTCAATCACACAGTTAAAAACTGAAAAAAAATCCATTTCTTATGATCAAATTAGTTGAAATGATACTTTTAAAATAAATTCTATGTCATACCACAGCAATATATGCACACCCATGTTTATAGCAGCACAGTTTGAAATAGATAAATCATGGAAACAGCACAAGTGCTCATAAACTGATGAGCAGTTAAGATGTGGTTTTCTTATACAATGAGGTACTACTCTTCTATAAATAAAGAGCAGGCCGGAGATTTAGCTCAGTGGTTCTGGCGCCTGCCTCGCAAAGTGCAAGGTCCTAAATTCAATCCTGGTAACCACATACAGTGCTGGGCGTGGTGGCTCACGCCTGTAATCCCAGCACTCGGGAGGCAAAGACAGGATTGCTGAGTTCGAGGCTTGCCTGGGCTACATAGTGAGCTCAGGGCCAGCCTGAACTACAAAGCGAAACTTTGTCTCAAAAACAAACAAACAAACAAATAAATAAATAAATACATACATAAAAATAAAGAAGAGCTTCAGGCATTTATAACTAAATAGATGCACCTAGAGATCACATCTTAAGTAAAGTAAATCAGACACACATGTTTAAATACCACACTGTTTCTGTGGTGTAAAAAACTGAAAGTGGAAATAATGGACTGAAATGTACAGAGGATGTTGGGAAATGGGAAGAAAACATTTTAATAGGAAGGAGAACAAGAAGGGAGAGAGGAAGGAAGAGTCAAGGAAAAAAATGGAAATAAAAGGAAAAAATGGAAACAAAGCTTGTATACCTAGGGAAAGGAGGGGCCTTAGGGGGAAATGGAATAAAATAAAATATTTATTAAAAATTAAATTAAATTTTAAAAAATAAATTATTCCTTATAAAAACTCAAAAAATGTAAATGCTATGGCTGGAGGCATCTCAGTTGATATAATGTAGAAATAAATAAAAATTTACTTATGTATGTGCTTCAGCACTAGGAATTAAAGCCAGCACTGCAATAAATAAGTAGATGCAAACAAAAAAATCTATACCATTTAAACTGAAAAACACATGTAATAATTAAAAGTATGAAGACCTAAAGCTCAAAGGCCCCATTATTATATGAATATGGGCTTTTACACAATACCACACCTTGTCTCACTGGCAACAGCAGTCAAATTGGAAAATGGACCACCCTGTTTTTAGGATAAAATATACATTCATTTTGGAAAGTCCTAGGCAAATACAGTTTTTAAAAATTTCAACAGAAGATCCTTTTTCTGAACTGAAAGAACAAAAAAAAGATCAAGTTAAAGCCTGCATGAGAATGGACACCGAGACTTTAAAATCAAAGATCACAGCTGGCACTGGGTGAGTCTGACAGAACCGCAGCAGTTGTTCGGTCTTACACTCACTTCCCTTCGTGTGCAGTAACTCCAACTGTTTTCAGAAATCTAAAAATGCTCAGCAGGAGAAAGATAAAAGAAGGCAATAGTACTTTTGCCCAACTGATAAAGAACAAGCTGCACGTAAATTACGTTAAGCAGAATTAAGCACAGAATTAACATCATTTCTATTGCAATGAAATAAGACAGCTGAGACAAAAGCAAAACTTTGTCTCAATACATGGCTTTGGTGATCTAAACTGACACCGCCAAGTTATATATTCACAACAAATATGGATGCAGGGTCAAACAATTAATTTTATTTCCGGATGCATGGGCATAAACTACGGTTAAAGGTCTGCAGCAATGTTCACCTGCCATTCATCAAGTTTGATAAATCTTAACCTTCTGTGAACAGTACCCCATAATTTTGTATCTAATTCCTTTGAATAGATCACAAAACAACCCTAATCCTGCATTCGATTAGTTAAGGCATCATGAAAAAGAGGTAAATCTTTTTCTTTATAAAGCTTTGGGAATGGAAATTTATAAAGAGAAGTCAAGAAGAAAATTATTTTTATATCATTAGTTTTAAGTACTGTGCACATGCTTGAAATATGTCATTCATCCACTCAACAAATATTTACTTGGGTTGTACTATTTAATAGACGTGCACCCAGCACCAGAATTAAGTGTGAGAAACACCAGATTTTCAAGTTTCTTAGTCTAATAAAAGTGAAAGGCTTATATAGACACAATTTTAACACAATGAGAAATGGAGTGACAGCCCAGGGTCCCAGTGCAGAGTGATACTGAAGGAGGGAGTACACACACACACACACACACACACACACATCTCAAGATGTTTTTCTTTATTTTATGAGTCAAGAAATCCTCAGAGAAGATGATGACCACAATAGGGTCCCCTCCATGAACACAGGTCAGTTTACATAATAATCTTCATTAGTAGGTTGCATAATTATCCCCAGGAAATGGATATACTTTCTCAAACCTGGTAAGTAAACTGGGTATGCACAGCTGGAATCCTAGCACTCTGGGAAGCTGAGGCAGGAGGGTCTCTCAAATTGTAAGCCACCATAGTATACAGTGAATTCAAGACCATCCTAAAATATATAGCAAGACCCTGTCTCAAATAAATAAACAGATAAGTGAATAAATACATAACTACATAAATAAGACAAAACAGAGGCTGAGTATGTAGCTGAGTGAAAGGTCTGGATTCAATCTCTCATGCAAATAAAAAAAAGCCAATAAATAATGGACAAAGATCTATTTCAAATGACTATGTACACTATGCATTCGACATAACCACCTCTAGTAAAGAAAAGCTAAAGTTGAAGAAAATACTCTGTATCTCCCAAGCACAATTTTTTCCACTATTAATCATCTTTCCAAATAATTCAAGTGTGCTCTTCCCTTCCTAACATTCTCCCCCTGCTCATTAAAAGAATATGGTTAGGGGCTTGCATTTCTACATAGTATTCTAAGAAATTTTCTTTCTTTCTTTTTTTTTTTTTTGAGACAGGGTCTCGCTTTGTAGTTCAGGCTGGCTCTGAGCTCACTCTGTAGCCCAGGCAAGCCTCGAACTCAGCAATCCTCCTGCCTCTGCCTCCCGAGTGCTGGCATTACAGGCGTGAGCCACCATGCCTGGCTAAGAAATTTTCATAAAGATCACAAATGTTACAGTCATGCCAGAGAATAACGGGTATGGAAACTGCAAATGTGGCTGAGAATAGAGGAATTCTATTAAAATGTTTAATGTTTTATTAGTGTGTGTTTATAGTACATAACGATTACATTCATTATATGGAGCTGGCACATGTAAGTAACACATCCTAGTTCTTTGTATTTCACTTCCTTTCCCTCCCCTCATCTCTTTTCTTGGAAATACTCGTTTAATTGAATAAACAGGCCTGATGTGGTGGTGCACACCTGTAATCCTAGTGCTCAGGAGGTTGAGGCAGGAGGATCACCATGAGTTCTAGGCTTGCCTGGGCTACATAGTGAGCTCAAGTCCAGCCTGAACTACACAGCAAGACTCTGCCTCAAAAACAACAAAAAAACGAATAAACAATCCAGTATTTAATCAGGGACATAGGAGGGATGTGAGGGATGTGTGTCAAGCTAAAGATCATGTGAAAAAAGAGCAAAAGAAACTTACTGTTTTCATGATGGATGCAATGTGTATTTCTCCAACTGGCCACCATGATAGTTTCATTTTCAACCTACTGTGTGTTCCAACTGGAAGAGACTGCAAGAACCTCAGTGAGTCAGCCAGGAACTACCTCGACCACCTATTGACAGGAGTTCATGATGCAGCAGATTCTGCTATGTGTGAAAGAACTCTAAGTGGTGTCACCACTACTGAGAGCCTTGAAATTCAGGAATCTGCAGGTGCTTTATTTTAAATTGATTTTATTGATATATTTTATATACATATCATTATCACACTCAACATCGAGAATTTGTACCAGTATATGACATGCTTTCTTTTTTTCCCATTCTCCTGCCCACCCTACTTCCCTCACTCCTATCTACATGAGTTTTGTTTCCTTTTTTGTAACCATCACATTTTTTCTTTCTCCTTGTTTTTTATCCCTACCCTCTTTCCCTTTGAATATTTTCTTTTTTTTTTTTTTTTTTTGAGACAAGGTCTCACTTTGTAGTTCAGGCTGGCTGGCCCTGAGCTCACTATGGAGCCCAGGCAAGCCTCAAACTCAGCAATCCTCCTGTCTCTTCCTCCTGAGTGCTGGGATTACAGGAGTGAGCCACCACACCTGGCAACCCTTTGAATACTTTCTATTTCACAATATCTGTCATACATTTTATAATTCATTTACATCTTCAGTTTCTCATACTGAGAAAAAAACTATTTCTCTTATGAGAATGTCCTCAAGGTACATACATTTGAGTATAAAATGCTCAAACTTAACATTCTTTGTGGTAGACTAATACTTCATTTTATTTTAATTATTTTTAAAAACCCACCTTCTTTATCCAGCCTCCAGTTGATGGGTATTTGGGTTGTTTCCAAGATTTAGCTATCACAAACTGAGCTGCTATAAACATGAGTGCACATATGTCTCTGTGATATGAATCTTTTAATTTTTTTTGTTTATACCTGTAGGGTGGGAAAGATAAAGAAAAACTGCCCTCTCAGTTCCTCATAAAACCAGGTCATGTCTAGGGCAGCCAAGAATACCGAGTCAAGAAGTACTGGTTATACCGGGTAAGAACCCCCTGCAGATGTAACCGCAAAGTGCAAGGCTAACATAATCTAAGGACCAATGAAAAAGTGCCCCATAGAGCTACTCCCCCTGAATTTCACATAAAAACAAGCTGTCTGCAACCCGGGGCTGCTGCCCGCCCATGTTTTTGATGGCGTTGGCAGCCCAGATTCGAATCTGTAAATAAATTCTTATTAAAACTCCAAAATTGGCTGACTGGAGTTCATCACCCGGGTGGGGGGTCTCTGCTCCTCCGGGGTGGTCTCGTCTCCACCCAATAATACCTAGCAGGGGAACAGCAGGATCAAAAGGAAACTCTAGCCAGGCGGGCGTGGTGGCTCATGCCTGTAATCCCAGCACTCGGGAGGCCGAGACAGGAGGATTGCTGAGTTCAAGGCTTGTCTGGGCTACATAGTGAGCTCAGGGCCAGCCTGAACTACAAAGTGAGACCCTGTCTCCAAAAAAAAAAAAAAAAGGAAACTCTAATCCTAGTTTCGAGAAATCTCCCTACTGATCTCCACTGATTGCATCAGTCTACATTCCCACCAAGAGTAGTGAGAGTTCCTTTCTCCCCACAGCCTTGACAGTATTTGTTGCTGGTTAGTTTCAAGATAGCAGCCATTCTTTGTGGAGTGCAATGAAATCTGTGTTGTTTTCATCTGCATCTCTTGAATGACCAGTGATGTTAAGCATTTCTTCATATGCTTTTCAGCTGCTTTTACTTCTTCCTCTGAAAAGTGTCTGTTCATTTCAGATGCCCATTTTTTTTAATTGGGTCTTTAAATTTGAGGGGGGTGGGCCAGAGATTCAGTTCAGTGGTTTTGGTGCCTGCCTTGCAAGCACAGGGCCCCTGGTTCGATCCACAGTAACCACATACAACAATAGCGGGCATGGTGACTCATGACCACCAGCAATCAGTACCACATACCACGAAGCCAGGCATGGTAGCTTACACCTGTAATCCCAGCACTCAGGAGGTAGAGACGAGTGGATTGCTGAGTTTGAGGCTTGTGTGGGCTCCATAGTGAGCTACAAAGTGAAACCCTGTCTCAAATAAATAAATAAATTTAATTAATTAACTAATTAATTTAAGGAGCTGATTTTTGTTTTGTTTTGTTTTGTTTTTTTGTTTTTTGAGACAGGGTCTCGCTTTGTAGTTCGGGCTGGCCCTGAGCTTGCTATGTAGCCCAGGCAAGCCTCGAACTCAGCAATCCTCCTGCCTCTGCCTCCCGAGTGCTGGGATTACAGGCGTGAGCCACCACGCCCGGCTAAGAGCTGATTTTTAAAGCTCTTTATATATTCTCGATAGTAGCCCTTTGTCTGAGAAACAGCTGGTAAAGATTTTTTTTCCCAAATTGTCGGTTGTCTTTCCACTCTGTTGGTGGTTTCTTTTGCTGTGCAGAAGCTTTTTAATAGAAAGAGATCCCACTTGTTGATTCCTTCTGTTAGTTCGTGTGCTATAGAGTTTTTTGTTCATAAACATTTTTACTAAGCCAGTGTTTCCAAGAGTTCTACCTAACCTGTTTTGCACCAGGTTTAGTGTTTCTGTTTTAATATTTAGGTCTCTAAAGCACTTTGACTTCAGTTTAGTGTGTGGTGAAAGACATAGATCTAGCTTTAGATATGGCAGGTTGAAGCTCAGGTGCTTTCTTTAGCAGCTCTTTATGCTGACCTGCCAGCCACTATGGATTTACTGTTGTGCAAACCACAGCGCTCTGCTGTAGATTCCTACCTCACATAGTGCGAGACAATCAGTCAGTTAGAATACAAGTTTTCCGGTTCCAGCCCACCTTTATTTGTTGCTGTTTTCTTAAACTCCTGCATTTATTTTGGAGGATGTCAGATCATTATAGCAAGGGCCTGGAGGTCTCCTCCTGGGCATGGTCCCGTGCCCCTCCCCCAGTTTTGTCTGGCCGGGGGCACTGAACTGACTCTCTGCCTTTTGGGAATCTGGCCCTACATTATCTCCCTTTCTCAAGTGTCCCTGACTTCTCAGGCCAGGCTGAGCCCAGGGCTGGGCCTGCAGTGGCTATAGCAACATCTAGATCACTGGGTGGAGTGTGGGGCCTCCCTTCACATCCTTCCTCTTTTGTGGGGCTGGGGGGTGAGGGATGTCCTTAGGCATTGATCTCACAGGCCTCTCCTGTTGACTCAGGTAAACAGACAACAGGAGAAGAAAATAGTTGGTCAAGTTGTCATTATAGAAGCCTGGTGGGAATGCAAATTGCTACACTTTTTTCTGGAAGACAGTCTGAGAATGTCTTTTGAATTTGAAATTTTTCTTATTCTTTGAGGCTACTATCCTAAGCAGTAATTAATCCTTTAGATGTACTTTCAGGATTTCAAAAATTAATGTTAAGTATACTGTTGCTAGTGGCTCACGCCTGTAATCCCAGCACTCGGGAGGCAGAGACAGGAGGATTGCTGAGTTCAAGGCTTGCCTGGGCTACATAGTGAGCTCAGGGCCAGCCTGGACTACAAAATGAGACCCTGTCTCAAAAAAAAAAAAAAAAAAAAAGAATACCGTTGTTGTGTTGTGCATATTTGGAAATCACTGAAAATAACCTAATGTTTCATATTTGTTAGATTAAATGAACTATGGAATACTAGGTAAGCCATGCACAGCAATGTACACCTGTAGTCTGTTAATTTAGGAGGCTGAAGTAGGAGGATCACTTGAGTTCAGAAGTTCAAAACCAGCCTGAGTAAAGCTAAGTATAGTGACCCACACCTGTAATCCCAATTGAGGCAGGATTATAGAAAATTCAAGCCTGGGAAGGAGATTTAGCTTAGTGGTTCTAGTGCCTGCCTAGCAAGCACAAGGTCCCTGCTTTGATCTCCAGTAACCACATATAACAATACCAGGCGTGGTGACTCACACCCACCAGTACTCGGTATCACACACCACAATGCCGGGTATTGTGGCTCATGCCTGTAATCCAAGCACTAGGAAGGCAGCAGTAGGAGGATTGCTAAATTCGAGGCTTGCCTGGGCTTCATAGCAAATTTGGGGCCAGCCTGAACTACAAAGCAAGACGCAGGCTCAACAAAAAAAAAAAAAAAAAAGAGAAAAGAACAGAAAAGAAAATTCAAGTCTACCCCAGACAATATAGCTGCCTAGGAAAACACTGTCTAAGGAAAAAAAAAAAAAAAGAAAGGTGGAGAAACCAGGGATGTAGCTGAGTTGAAAGTCCTGAGTTCAATCTCAAAAGGACTAGACCAAGCAATATAGAACCAAACCCCAAAACAACAAGAGATGGTTTAATTTGTCATAATGTAAACATGAGAAGATATTCAAAATCCATTAATGTATGACAAAATCTATGATAAGGCAGCTTAGATAATGTTACCACTTTTTTATAAAGGAAAGGATCAGGGGTGGAAATTTAGCTCAGTTCTGGCACCTGTCTTGCTAGCACAACATCACTAGTTTGATCTCTGGTACCAAAAAGAAAAAGAAAAAAGAAAAGAATCACTACAATTACATCTCAGAAAAAATAAAGAAATGCAGAACAACCTACAAAAAATGTTTAATAAAATAGCTACAGTTAATTTCTATTTATATTATATAATTTAATGTATAAACTGAACTCATATATTAAACTTTTCTTTTTTATCATATTCAATTAGTTGATGCAATGCAAAAATACTTTTTCTTTCAAAAAGCTGATATTCTTAGATTTTTATATTTAAAATTTTTTAAAAACTATCAGCCAGGTTCTGTGACTGACCTCGAAGTCCCAGCTAATGAGGAGACTAAGCAGGAGAATAGTCTCTGCTCCAGAGTTGATGGCCAGCCAGGCAACATAGTAAAGGATATCTCCAAAATAAAGAAATAAAAGTTATAGAGTCATAAATCATTATATTTTCTCCTTGGATTAGTGATAAATAATAGTGCATATTATTTGAGACACTCTGGCAAAAAAAAAAATACAAAGAAAAAAGGTTCCAAAACTAAAAATGATTGGATTAAGAATGAGACTAACAGCAATTTCCTGATTTCTTACAAGCATTTCTGAACTTTAATTCAGGTCTCTCAGGTCCTGCTGTAATTTCCTTTTTGGAGGCTTGTCTCTTGCCACATAGGTAATCTGTTAAAACCTTGCTCAAAGGCAAAAACCAGTCAGTCTCATTATAAAGAATACACA
>PVIC010034282.1:0-19670 GCA_004025085.1 Thryonomys swinderianus
AGCCTGAGCTACACAGTGAGACCAAGTCTCAAAAACAAAACCACCATCTTAAAGAGTACAGCTGTTAGCTCAGGGTAATGAGAAATCACTGAACGGTTTTAAGCAGGAAAAAGAGCTGAGTATTTGGTAGCATCGTTTGCACTCTGAGTGTAACAGACTGAAGGAAGCTGCCCCAGCTGGGAGACTTCTGTGTTAGTTCAGGAGACAAGCTGGTGGCCTGACAGTACAGTGGCAATAAGACAGGACAGATTTGCAAGATGCTTAGGAAGCAGACTTGATTGATAGGATGTGGTGATTTACAGGATTTGGGGTTAAGGGAGAACACAGGGATGATACTCAGGTTTCTGACTGAAGCAAGTGGTCACTGGTGCCACATACTCCAGGAATGCCAGAGGAGCCAGGTGCAGAAGGCAAAAAAGATCCTAGCAGTTATTTCAGAGGTTTGTGTGTGTGTGCACGTGTGTGTGTGCACACACACACGCATGTGCACATGCAATACTGGGGACTGAACTCAGGGCACTCTACTACTGAGCTACATGCCCAACCCTCAGAGTGCTGGGATCACAGGTGTGGACACTGTGCCTGGCTTTTCTTTTTACCTTTCTTTTTTCTTTGTATTTATTTATTTTGTGGTACCAGGGACAGAACTCAAGACCTTGCACGTGCAAGGCAGGTGTGGTGCCACTGAACTAAATCCCTGGCCTTTCTTTTTATTTTTTGAGACTGGGTCTGAATTTGCCCAGGCTGTCCTCAAATTTGTGATCTGCCTGCTTCAGCCTCCTGCGCGGTCATTTGAATTAAGTCTCAGAAGGCCTGGGCTAGAGATATGGGGGAGTTATCTGTGTATGGACATCATAAGTAAAAGCATAGGGATGAAGTGGGCCCATGGAACTTCCAGCTCCAGCTCCAGCCATGGAGTGGCCACCATGAAGTCATACACACTGTGGAGAACGTCATAGCAGAGCACCCCACTTCTTCATTCATCTCTGCTTCCCATCACTCCCTAAAAAGGCAAGGTATTTATCCAAACTGTGTCCATAGGTGTCATCACCAGCTCTTTGTACGTATCTCAAACAGCTTCTCAAGTTTTTAAAAGATTACTCTGTAATCTTCATTCCAAAGGAACAAATGTAAAAAACTGGAAGAAAAATCTAAGTTCTTCCCCATCTGAAGTTAGGAAAGGAGGGAGACCCTTCGTGTTAATTCTGAGGATGCTGCTCACAACAGGTTCTAGATGTAACTGGATAGCTCCTCTCTGTGACTGGCCCTTTCAGTCTCCTCTGCTTCCACCCGATTTGGAAAGAGCTTGACCTGAAAGAAATGAGGTCCTACTAACAATGCATCTTGGACAAGAAGCACAGAATTTGTACCAGATTAATTCCTCCAGTAGTATCAATGTTTCTTTTCATATTCTTCAAGGCTACACTAATATAAAAGGTGTCCAATATGGGGTGAAAATAGTATGCATGATTTGTTTGCATGTAATTTTCATATTCATTTACTATTTAAATACAAAGGACTAATTTTCATTCTACATTCTACTCCCTTGGCCTCTTGTCCCTGATGTGCTGGACTAGACGAAATCATTTTAGTTGGTGTTTAGCTTCAGGCAGGGTAGTCAATATCTTTTCTACCTCATCCTTTTCACTTGTTATTTCCTCTAACTTTATTTCTGTTTCTCCTCTTAATGCATAACCACTGGGGAGAGTTGGGGAAGGGGAGGTGTTCAACTCTAAAACTAGATCTTCTAGTCCCAAATTCAATCCTGGTACCACAAATCACAATGCCTGGCGTGATGACTCATGCCTGTAATTCCGCCACTCGGGAGGCAGAGGCAGAAGGACCACTATGAGTTCAAGGGCAGCCTGGCCTACATAGTGAGCTCAGGGCCAGCCTGAACTACAAAGCAGACCCTGTCTCAAAAAAACTAAAAAATGCCAGGGATGGTAGCTCACGCCTATAATCCCAGTACTCGGGAGGCAGAGGCAGAAGGATGGCTGAATTCAAGGCTTGCCTGGGCCACATAGCGAGCTCAGGGCCAGCCTGAAATACAAAGCAAGACCCTGTCTCAATAAACAAACAAACAAACAAACCAGACCTATCCTTAGTCACCTGAAATTCTTGCTAAAAATCTCATTTCCCAACACCAGGGGGTGTCTGTCTGGGCCTCAGTCTTTCCCACCCTTAAAGTAGCTATTAGTTCCAAACCTCTTCTTCGACGCTTGTACACACACACACACACACACGCACGCACGCACGCACGCACGCACCCAGGTAGGTTTCACTTTTCCTCACTTCTCTTCCCTGGTTCTACAAATATCTTCCACCCTCCTGCTTCACCATCACAGAACTGTGAGTTTAGAAAGTGTTCTTTTACTGCAGGTTCTCCGTGTCTTCCAAGCAGTCCAGACCACCTTGTTCTTTCCTTTGTCCTCCTACACTCCCCTTGACCCCAGCTCTGTCTTTTGCTGTCTTCCACCTCCCCATGTGAGGTTCTTCACCCTTCAGGGATACCTTTACTTCCACGTTCCTGGATTTTTTTTTTTTAACCTATCTGTTCACCTTTCCCCTTTCGCCCTGTCTCTGGTTCTGTCCCTCTCGCCGCTCCCGCACCACCTTCTCTCCATCCCCTTACAGTCCAGCCACTAGAAACAAAGTCACGGTGTTTGCACAGAGCCAGCCTCCTGCCGCCCCGTCTGAGCTCGCGACATTCCACAGTGCCCCTCCGCGCATTCCAACTGCAAACAAAGAGTCCGCCCACCCCCGATATTCTCTCATTCCAGTTCTCGAGTGTTGCGGTCGCAGTTGCCCAAACTGGCCCTTGCCCCCCTCTCGCGTCCAATCCGCGCATCTCCACCTCCAACACACTGAGCTCCAGAGCCCCCTGCGACGCACCGTGGATCCCTGCGCAGACACCCCCAGAGCTGGAACGCACCGCGCTCCGCCCTCCAGGAAAGTAGATCCGGCCAGGCAGACAAAAGTTTGGGAGAGAAGTTCCTCTCAAGCGGAGAGTGAGAAGAGGGGGCGGGGGCCGGGGCGCCCTGGCTGTCGGGCGAGTCGACGCGTGAACTGCTAGACCTGCGGCCAGAACAGCCCTTCCAGTACCGCTCAGCTCCAGATGCGCGGGAGGACGCGGCCCCTCCCGCCGGGGGATGCTGCGGGGTTCCCGGCGCCAGACACCTGGGCCGCCCGCTAAGCCGGAGCGCCTGCCCTGTGCCCTTGGGGAAGCCGAGTCCCGCCGCCTGGGCGCTGCAGGGTGCCGGGCAGGGAGGGGGCTGGAGGCCCCGGGCCCGAGGGCATGGAGCGCTTAGGGGAGAAAGCCAGTCGCCTGTTGGAGAAGTTAAGACTCTCGGACTCCGGCAGCGCCAAGTTCGGCCGCAGAAAGGGTGAAGCTGGCCGGTCTGGGTCTGATGGGACCCCCGGGCCGGGCAAGGGGCGCCTGAGTGGGTTGGGGGGACCTAGGAAATCAGGGGCCCGAGGAGCCACCGGGGGCTCTGGGGATGAGCCACTGGACCCGGCCCGGGAGCAAGGGCCCCTGGACGCCGAGCGGAACCCTCGCGGCTCCTTTGAGGCGCAGCGCTACGAAGGCTCCTTTCCCGGGGGACAGCCGCCTACCCGGGCCTTGCCTCTACCTCAATCATTACCCCCCGATTTCCGGCTGGAGACCACGGCCCCGGCCCTAAGCCCCCGCTCCAGCTTCGCCAGTAGCTCCGCCAGCGACGCGAGCAAGCCGTCCAGCCCCCGCGGCAGCCTGCTGCTGGACGGCGCGGGGGCCAGCGGAGCTGGAGGAAGCCGGCCCTGCAGCAACCGCACCAGCGGCATCAGCATGGGCTACGACCAGCGCCACGGGAGCCCCCTGCCCGCGGGACCGTGCTTGTTTGGGCCACCCCTGAGCGGGGCCCCGGGAGGCTATTCCCTTGGAGGGGTCCCGTCCGCCTACCCGGAGCTCCACGCCGCCCTGGACCGACTGTGCGCTCACCGGCCAGCCGGGTTCGGCTGCCAGGAAAGCCGTCACTCGTATCCCCCGGCCCTGGGCAGCCCCGGGGCTCTAGTCGGGGCCCGAGGGGGAACGGCGGGGCCCTTGGAGAGGCGTGGGGCGCAACCTGGACGACACTCGGTGACCGGCTACGGGGACTGCGCGGCTGGCGCCCGATACCAGGATGAGCTCTCCGCTTTGCTGCGCCTGACGGCCGGCGCCGGAGGCCGAGAGGTCGGCGCCCGCCGGGAACCCTCGGGGATTGAGCCGTCGGGTCTCGAGGAGCCACCGAGTTCGTTCGTTCCAGAGGCCGCCCGGGCCCGGATACGGGAGCCGGAAGCCCGAGAGGACTACTTCGGTGAGACAGAGGTGTCCAGGACGCGGGGAAGGGGGGACCACGTTCAACTGCCCGGTGCCCCGACGGCCGGAATTGCCGGTGCCCAGGGGTCGGTGATGGGAAAGCTGGATTAGAGATTGAGGCTAGAGAGCTGGATGGGGGCGGGTCCGGTCCCAGAGCGCTTTCCCTTTCATACTGGGTTTCAGATGGACCGGGGCTCCTCATTCCTGCTAAATTCAACTCCCCAGTTTTTTCCTGAGTCCCAGTCTCAGGCATTAGAAAGTCTCAGTTTTAGCAATGGGAGGCCTTGTGGGGAGGGGACGCGGTGGGGAGGGAGAGCGCCCCCCCGGACCCCCCACCAATGTGCCCCTACAGGCTCCGGCGCGCGGCGCCCCCACCCGGGCCCAGGCTCCGCCCGCAGGAATTCGGGGAATGCGCGAGGCGGGCGGGCCGCGTGCGTGCCGACTCCTGCCCCGGCGCTCCAGGTGCCCGCGGGCGGGGCCTGCCGAGGGGTGGGGTGCGCGAGCGCAACGCTGTCGGCTGTCTGGGAAGTGCAGCCCGGGAGGAAGGATGGAGCACCCGGGGACGCAAACCAGGAACTCAAGTCCTGCCTAGCCCGGGTTCTGCTGGCGAGGTGCGCGCGTGGGCATCTGGGCAGACTCCGTGGTACCAGCCTCCGTTTTCCCGTCTTTGGAAGTCAGCAGGAGTCATGACTACCAGAACACCAGCATCCCTGGATGAAATTCGACCCTCCATGTCTACCAGGAATAACCTGGTTTTGAGCTCTGGCTCAAGAGCTTATAACATATTCGAAATTAGACCAGAGGTATCTCCTTACTTCCTGACACTGCTAAGGAAACCTGGATGCAGCCTCCCTCCCTCACTGTTGAAGAAGTGTGGGTTGATTACATATCAGCTAAGGGAGACATTGGGGTCCTGAACGAACCTTTAGTTAAATTCCACAGCAGGGCTAAATTGAGTGCAGAAGAGGAGAGCTTAGCCCCCCTTCGCAGGACTGTGGGTTTTTTTCAGTTTTCTAGACCTTTCCTTCCCCACTCTTCTCCACCTATGCCCCTGCCTGGTACCTGGTGTTACTGGAGTCCATAGCTGGAAATGTGACTGAGGAGAAGACTTCAGCTGGGAACCGACCGGCGAGGAGGGGACGCAGAGGTAGCAAGGCTACCGGCCGGAAGTTCTGCTTAGCTCACACGCCACCCCCTTTCTCCCACCCGAGAAGGGAAAGCCGAGATCAGATGATGCGAAATCACTTTGATCAAGGGAAACTGAGTGACAGGGCCCATTTAGCCTTTTGAGGCCCAGGAGAGGTAGCTGGGAAAGAAGCCTCTGCCCAAACCACTGGAGCCAAAAGGAAGAAAGGAACTCAAAGTGCGATAAAATGGCAGGAAGAATCTAGGTGTGGACATGCTGGGTGAGAGGAGGTGAGGCAAACGCGCCAGAGCCGTTTCCCCTGTAGGTTTATGGTCATGTCCTAGGCTTCCCAAGGAATGGCTCTGACAGACCCTTTAGCAGGCACTTGAGGGCAGGTTTCTCTCCCGTGAGGAGACCACATTATGAATTCAAAAGTGGGGGCCTCCTCTCCCTGAGGGTCAGCTTGCCTCCCCTCGCAGAACCACAGTAGATCCCCTGTGCCCCAGCCTTGGCTGACTATCCCCTTTGACTGCTGCCTGAGGAGGGGCCTCTACCTTGGCCTCAGCCTTGCCCAGCTGCCACAGGGTGGGAGCAGGGCAGGCCTGGGCTCATCAGTTGCTGCAGCTGCTGCACAGGCTCCCAAGCCCCTGGGCAAAGCCTGGGATGGGCCCAGACAGGCAGGGAGTGTGGCAGTGTGCCGGGGAAGAGGTGGGGCGGGCCCGTCGGGATCTGCTCTCCAGAGACAGGCCCTAGCCCTCACTCATGGGCCTGGAATTGGGGAGTGGAGGGAGGAAGAACACACCCAAGAGAGGCGGGTGCAAGGACCAGGTGTATATGTCTTAGTGGGGTTTGTTTTTGTTTTTTGCTTCTTTTTGGTGGTCCTGAGGATAGAGCTCAGGGCCTTGACACTAAGCTACATTTCCTAACCCTTTTTTAGTTTTTATTTTGAGATAGGGTATTGTGGAGTCACTAAGTTGCCCAGGTTTGGCTGGAGTTTCCTATCCTCTTGCCTCAGCCTCCCAGAGCACTAGGAACACAGGCAGCACCCCACCTGGCTGGGGGGAATGTTGAGGAAGAGCAGCTCAGGTCTGTGTCTTGAGGACTCTGCCACCTTTCCTCCCTTCCTGTGCAACCCTGTTCCTCCCCTGGATGCAGCCATCTCCTGAGCCAGAGCTTCTGAAAGTGGAAGTTCTAGTGCTTGAGTCTGGAACTGTTGAGATATCTCTTGCAAGGTACAAAGAGAGGAATCATTCTGTATCTGAGCAACAGCTTGTTTTACGGACAGGAAAACTGAAACCCCAAGGCTTTCTGGACCTGGCCTGCTCTCTCTAGGAAGTTATGTGTTCTTGTTTTGAGTCTGCTGCTGAGCCCCTGTGACTGCTGTCTCTGGCCATCAGTCCCATGATTGACTGTTGGATGTTTTCTCAACAGACGCCAGATACCTAGAGGCCAAGAGCCACATCTTTGACTTTCCCAGTTTTCTTCAGTACTGTGCTGTGCACAACTGTCAATGAATTGAGTGACAAATAGATTTGCTAGCCAAGATCTCACTGCATCCCATTCTTGTGCCCTTCTCTTTGGAGGGAGGAGGCACTTTAATGAGAATCTGTGTCCTCTGGCATATCAGCTAAGAGCGATCAGTGAAGCTTGGGGGTGCCTGGGCCTGAGCTGCTGGAGTGGGAGTGTGAGCTGACACCCTCTTGTCTCCCTTCAGGCACCTGTATCAAGTGCAACAAAGGCATCTACGGGCAGAGCAACGCCTGCCAGGCCCTGGACAGCCTCTACCACACCCAGTGCTTTGTCTGCTGCTCCTGCGGTGAGTGCGGGCCGCCCCTCGGGCACTCCCCACTCGCTCAGACCCTCATAAGTGCTGTGGGGACCTGAAGGGCAGCCTGGGCCTCCTGGGGAGAGCAGCTGTCCGCATCCCCTGTGAGCACCAGAAGCCCAGAGCCGGCCCACTTCCCTCTGGCTTCCCGGCTCCTGCTGCTCTGCCTCCCTGCCACTGTTGAGCCTCCTGCCTGTCTCCTCTCTTTCTTCTGCCTCCCTGCTCGCCCAGCCTGGACTCCCGCCTGGCCCTCAGCCTCTCCTTGGTGGGGTTTGGTCTTGGGCAGCCGAGTTGCCTGGGGCGACAGTGAAAGGCTGGAATGTGGGAAGGGCGGGGTGTAGGCTGGGGGAGTGGGGAGCCATGGGGGGCCGGGAGGGGGGTTTTCTCTTGGCTGGTCAGAGTTCAGCCACCTCACTGGAGTGCAGGCCACCAGGCTGTGCCAAGCTGATGACATCACGCTCCAGGAATGCCCACCACCGCTCTGAGCTCCGGAGGCCCTGGGGGGTGCGCCCAGCGGCCTTAGCTCCCCCTCCCGCCCTCCCTCACCTCTCTCATTACCCTTCCCGCTGCTTACCCATTCTGATTCTTCGGCTAAACCTTTAATCTCCTATCTCTGCCTGTCTGACTCCAGCACTGGGCCTTTCTCACTCCCCCAGCTTCTGCCTGGTCCTCTTTAGGCTCATCTGTCTGTCCGTCCTTTATGTAGGGCCTCTTCGGGTAGTCTGTCTTTCCTTTTCTGTGTCATAACTCCCGAAGTCAGCTTTTCTCAAACACGAAGCCGAGGTGGAAGTGGGGATTTGTTGGAAAGAAGGCAGAAGCTGAGAACGTGCCCCCTCTCCACCCCGTTTTCCCTTCTCCATCATCCCTGGCGATGGATTTAGAGCGCGAGGAGTGCTTCCTGGGTGCCGGTCAGGTGGGGACCCGTCCCGCCTCATCTGCATGTAGAAACGCCTGGGCTGCTGTGGCCTGGGAAGACTCGGGCCCTCCAAGCTTGAAGAGCACCCTGATAGGGCAGGATAGGAGAAGGCCGTGCTCCCAAACAAAGCGCCCGGTCCCCAGCAGCCAGTCCAGCCCTGCCTCCGCAGTCAGTCCCTAGAAGGAGCGCCACAGGTGCGGAGCGAGCGCTGTGCTGAGCAGACTCAGACTGAAAGGTCCTAGAGGGCAAAGTCTGGGACAAGGCGATTCTCTGTGCGAATCGCACAGCCTCTTGCCGGGCACTCTGACAGGCTCCCCAGGTGGGCACCTGAGAGAAAGGCGCGTGTCCTTGGGGACACAGGAGCTGGGGGCACGATGACTCCAGAGTAAATCGGGGTTGCGTCAGACAGGCCTTTGTGTGGGAGGGAGGAAAGCTCCATCAGGAGGAGGAGCCTACAGTCCAGGTCGAAATGTGCCACGCACCCCTCGGAGCTGTTGCACCAAGAGGAGCAAATCCTGGGCCAGGCTCCAAGATAGGTTCCAGCCCCCTCTCCCCTGCTTCCAGGGCGGACTTTGCGCTGCAAGGCTTTCTACAGTGTCAATGGCTCTGTGTACTGTGAGGAGGATTACCTGGTGAGTGAGGGCCTGGGGCCTGGGGGTGCTTCCCACACGGGACCCCTGGTTTCACCGTCCTTCCCAGCCCGGTAACCCCTCCTCCTCCTCTCTAGTTTTCAGGGTTTCAGGAGGCAGCTGAGAAATGCTGTGTCTGTGGGCACTTGATTTTGGAGAAGGTAAGGAAAGTGCCCTGAGCCGAGGCCTGAAGGTGGAATCCAGGACTAACTGGATACTGAGCGAGGTCAGGGAGGAAACCTACCGCCACATGAGTCACATTTTTGCCATTCCTCCCCAGAGCGGCTGTTTACAGCGCCTTCCCTCTGCCTGCCTGCCGTCTGGGCTCTCAGTCTGTCCCAGGCTCCTGGGATTTTGCAGGCACAGCCAGTCCCTCAGCCTAAGCAAGGTGTGTGGGGTCCTAGGTCTTTATCCTGCACCACTGCTGGGATCAGCTGGAACTCTATTTTCTTCTCCATTTAAAGGAAGCACTGGGGCTAGGTACTGAGCCACACCTGTAATCCAGTATTTGGGAGACTACAGCAGGAGGATATCAAGTTAAGGGCAGCCTGGACTACATAATGAGGCTGTCTCAAAAAATTTTAAAAAAATAAATTGCTGGGTGTGGTGGCACACGCCTATAGTCCCAGCATTCTGGAGGTTGAGGCAGGAAGATTGCTGAGTTTGAGGTCAGCCTGGGGTACATACCAAGACCCTGTCTCAAACCTGAGCCCCCACATATAAAAAACCAAAAGCTGGGCATGTGGCACACTTGTGATCCCACATTCTAGGAGGCTGAGGCAGGAGGATTGCAAGTTTGATTCCAGTTTATGCAACTTAGTGAGACCCTGCCTCAAGATAAAAAGTAGGAAGGGCAGGGATTTAGCTCAAGTGGTACTGTGCCTACCTTGGAAGCAGAAGGGCCCCTAGTTCAATCCCCGGTACCACAAAAAACATACATACATAAATAAATAAGTAAAAATAAAAAGTAGGAAAGGGCTGTAGCTCAATGTACTAGGTAGGGTTCAGTACACACACATACACACACACACACACACAAAAGGACAATTAGATTTGATCATAAGTTTCAACCCAGGTCATATTTTGATAAAAGGTTTGGGGGGACCCTAAAATTGTGGCCAAAAATGAAACCCCCTGGCCTGACTGATCTCAATACTTTTTTTCAGGGTTTCTGCCTTTATTTTTAGACACTTTGGTCCCCTCTAGTAGCATTCTTCTAGGAGAACAGCAGGGTGCTGAATGTAGTTAGTAGAAGCTATGTAACTGGAGGACCAGAATTGAGGGAGGCTAAATCCTAGATCTCTTCCCCCTTGTGAGCCAGATCCTACAGGCAATGGGGAAGTCCTATCACCCAGGCTGCTTCCGATGCATCGTTTGCAACAAGTGCCTGGACGGCGTGCCCTTCACTGTGGACTTATCCAACCGGGTGTACTGTGTCACTGACTACCACAAGTGAGTCTGGGCCCGGGTGCAGGTGTAGACGTGTGTCCCGGGATTCCCAGACCTCAGCTCATTGCTACCTTCTCTCTTTCAGAAACTACGCTCCCAAGTGTGCGGCCTGTGGCCAGCCCATCCTCCCCTCGGAGGTCAGTGTGTCTGGGTTCTTCTGCGCGGCACTGGGAAGGGGTGGAGACTTGTGGCCTGGCCTCCCTCGGGAAGTGATGGTGCTGAGGAATGTACTCTTGGAAGATTCCCGTGTGACTCTGCTCTTGGGGTCACCACCCTGACCCCAACATCCGGGCCTGGACGTGTCTTATAGCCTTGCTGGGCCCAGGCTCCATATTTTCTATCCCAGTAAGGGCTGGAAAAAGGTAGAAGAACCCTCTGGGTCGGCAGGATAGGTCATGTGTGTAGAGGGTGAGCCTAGGCGAAGCCAAAGGCTGGCAAGGAACTGGACCCCGCTGGAGCTCCTTGTCCTCAGCTTCGCCTGATTCTTTACCTCCCTGTCCCTTTCCCTTCTTGCTGCTTCCTCCTCAAGCTGGGAGCAGCAGGTGAGGCCCCCCAGGATTGCCCCGTGGACAGCCCAGGCAGCAGTGGGGAAGCCACAGCAGAATCCGCAAAACTATCTTAAACTGGAGGACAGTGTATTTGACTTTAGAGAGGGTCTGGAAACCTTTGTGTAGTTTTTCTCCCGGGACAGGATGTGTCCTGGCAGGGAGGAGGAGCCGGGGCCGCCCTGCTGCTCATCCCTATGGGGGTCTGCATGTTTCAGGGCTGTGAGGACATCGTGAGGGTGATTTCCATGGACAGAGATTATCACTTCGAGTGCTACCACTGTGAGGTGAGTGTCAGGGCCCAGGGCTGGCGACTATCAATTGGAATTGGGAAAGAGTATAGTCCAGGAAGAGCCATTCATCTATGGGAAATGTGGGGTGCAGAAAATCAAGACGCTGCTAGGCCTGGCGATGCACACTTAAAATACCAACACTCAGGGGGCTGAGACAGAAGGGACATGTCAAGTTCAAAGCCTAAAATACAGTGAGGCCCCGTCTCAAAAAAGGGAAATCAGGAAGCTGCTGTGATTTGTTTCTTGTCCTATAACAACTCTCTGGTCCTAGTTTAGTGCTTTCTGAGTCTGGCTTCCCCAGTCCACACTCTAAAACCAGGGATTGCCTGTTAACTGCGGGGGGGGGGGGGGGGGTTGTCTCATTATTCCTGTTGCAGCAGCGCCGCCTGGTGTCCAGATGGACTATTTTCTCATCTCCTTTGTACCGGCCAACACCACCTGTCCTTGCTCTCCTTGAGTTGAGCAGGGCTGACTCCAGTGGGTCCTCAGGGAGCCTCCGCTAAGTTGAACTAGGTGTCTTCTTCTCCAGGATTGCCGAATGCAGCTGAGTGATGAGGAAGGCTGCTGCTGTTTCCCTCTGGATGGGCACCTGCTGTGCCATGGCTGTCACATGCAGCGACTCAATGCCCGACAGCCTCCTGCCAAATATATCTGAGCTGGAGTCACTGCTGCTGCCATCCTCATAATTACAAACTCCTCCGGCCAGTGGGCTCCCCGAGGCCAGCTGAGGCAAGCAGTGCCCTCTGCTGTGAGCCCCAAAGGGCCAGAGACCCAAAGATCTTAACATTCCAAATGGACTGTGGAGGAAGCTGCCGATGGCCCTGGCGTGTGTGCAGTGGACAGGCTCCAGCACCTTCTGAGCATCGGTTCCTGCTTTCTGTCTCTGGGAAATGTTTGTGCATATGTGACGTTTTGCTCCTGGGTGACAGGAGAAGATGTCCTGAGTACTTCATTCCCTTGTACCCTGTGCATGTGTGGAACCAGACCTAGGGCCAGCCGGGTGTTCTCCACTGAGTCCTCTGTAGTAACCAGATGAGGAAGAGGAAACCCTGGCCTTTTTGAAGGAGTTATTTCTGGCCCTTTCTGAGGATCTGAAAGCTCCTCCTCCCTCTGCTGAGAGAGGGGACCAGCTCTAGGTGGGCCCCGACCCATATTGCCTGTTTCTCAGGGACTCACACAGGCCTGGGAGGTGCATGGGGGCCTGTCCTTGTTGGCAAGTGGCCTGTGTGGGGTGGGACTTGCTGGGTAGTGTGACTCCCGTGTTTAGGTACACAGCCCCATGCCCAGTGCGGGTCTGGATGTGTGCATTTGTGTGTGTGCGTGTGCGTGTGTGCGCAGGGGTGTGGATGCAGATGCACACACTGTCACCCCCTTCCTCTCAGGTCACCCTTGCACTTGGCTCCGTAGTAATAGTTTACCACTCTAGGCCGGCCACCTTTCAGTGGAATTTCAGGTTCTATCCACTGCAGCTCCAAAACTCAGGTTTCGGGGCCCTAGGAAGACCAAGATGCTTTGCGTCCAGTCAGTTTGACTGAAACTTGAATTCATCTGAAGCTACATTTCTTGAAAACTAGCTCACTGAAAACTTGTTTGCCTAAAGTTCAGTTCACTTAATGAGCAATTTGACAAAAACTCAATTCTCTCTTCAGGTACTTTTATTTATATTCATTTAGGTATTCTATTCCTTTCTGTCACACTCAGAGTATTTCAAGGATTTATATCTATTCAGCCAAGAGTTATTATCAGTAACACAGATTTATCAAATTTGCAGCACTTTGTAAGTGTAAGATTGCTTCCAACTTTTGTGTATGTCTTTTTTTTCTATGTTATCTACTTTTCAAACACTTTTTTAAAAAGTTTTAAAGTTTCTAGCAATAAATACGATTGGTACAGACATGTTGCGTATAATGTATTGTGTTTCTTCATCTAGTATCCCTTTCCAAACTAGATGCCTGGAGTCAGCCTTGATGGCCCAGGTGTGTGATCCCAGCACCAGGGAGATTGAGACAAGGCTAGTGCCATGAGTTCAAGGCCAGCCTGAGCTACATGGCAAGGCCCTGTCTCAAAAGATAAATAAACAAATAAATAAATAAATAAATGAATGCCTTGAGAAATGTAATAGAGCTCAGGATGACTTTGATGCTTTGGTCGGACTTCTGGATTGCTGCTAATCCAAAAGTGTATACTGGTGTATCAGCCATGGCACATGCCTATAAAACTCAGTATTCTGGGAGGCTGAGGCAAGAAGATCACAAGTTTGAATCCAGCCTTAGCAATTTAGGAAGACCTTATCTCCAAATAGAAAATATAAAAATAATAGAATGCTGGGCGTGGAGACACTCCCACCAACAATCAACACCGCATACCACAATGCCGGACGTGGTGGTTTACGCCTGTAATCCCAGCACTGGGGAGGCAGAGACAGGAGGATTGCTGAGTTCGCGGCGGCTTGCCTGGGCACCATAGCGAGTTCAGGGCCAGCCTGAACTACAAAGCGAGACCCTGTCTCAAAAAGCAAAAAAAAAAAATATATATATATATAAAGTGTGAGGTTTGGGGTGTAGTTCAATGCAAAGGCATATTCAATCCTCAACTCAAAAAAAAAAAAGTGAAATACTGGGCATGGTGGCTTATGTTTATAATCCCAGCACTCAGGAGGCAGAGGCAGAGGCAGGAGGATTGCTCAATTTAGGGCTTGCTTGGGCTACCTGGTGAGCTTAGGGCCAGCCTGAACTACAAAGGGAGACCCTGTCTCAAAAAACTGAAAAACTAAATAAATTAATGGGTTTTAAGTATTTTAATCTGGTAGTCTTTGATCCTGAGTCTCCTCCATTACTCAGTGATTTTCCTAAGGAAGTCAAGATGCCCGAGAACATAGAGTCCTCGTTTGAGGCTGTTCTAAAATGACTATGCCAGGCATCCTAGGAATTCCATCCTCCAAGGGAAGAGTTCAGAGTGCGACCCTGAGAGCCAGGGGAAGGAAATGGACTTTGGAGAGAGAAGTATGTGCTGAAGCTAGATGACTTGTTCTACAGTTGGAATTGTCCCTTCTGAACTGTTCCTAAGTAAGGTACCGCAAAGACCCTGACTGGAATATTATTCACACCAGGCTGCTCCAGACTTGGAAAAACCAGCTGCGCTTGTGTAGTCTTCTGTCCGTCCCTCTGACTCTTACTGGGGGGCATGTGGCCTGTTCTGGTGCTAGTTCCGCCTCCTGTTCCTAACCTAACTGCCCACCGCTTGGGCTCGCCAGGATGCTGTTCTTGCCAGGGGGGCTGCTCTCATTTATTCCTGAGGAACAACGTGTGATACTGCTTAAAAAAGCAGGCTTTGGGCCGGAGGATTAGCCCAGTGGTTCTGGCACCTGCCTCGCAAGCACAAGGTCCTGGGTTCGATCCCCGGTAACCACATACAATGCTGGGCGTGGAGACTCACGCCCACCAACCATCAATGCCACATACCACAGTGCTGGGTGTGGTGGCTCACGCCTGTAATCCCAGCACTCGGGAGGCAGAGGCAGGAGGATTGCTGAGTTGGAGGGTTGCCTGGGCTACATAGTGAGCTCAGAGCCAGCCTGAACTACAAAGCGAGACCCTGTCTCAAAAAAAAAAAAAAAAAAAAAAGGCAGGCTTTGCCCGTTTAGCAGCCCTGGCCACCTCCCATGGCCAGCAGCAGCTCCTATGTGTTCCCTGCATCCTTTCCTGTCTGCTGGAAGATGGGTTCTCTCTAATATCTCTGCTTAAAATTTATACCTTCTGGTGAGACTCCTGAGATGGTGCCAGTGGTAGAGAAAAAGGACTAGGGATTTAGCTCAATGGCACAGCACTGGCAAGTGCAAGGTCCTGAGTTTGATTTCTGGTACCCCCCAAAAGACAGACATTGTTTGGTCAACATGTCACCCAATTATCATTTGAGATGGAGAAAGGAAAGAAATGGAAGAATTAGTATCTTTTGTGGATCTCTAGACAGAGTTATGGGCTTGTACTTTTTTTTTTTTTTTTTTGAGAATGTCTGTATTACTCAGGCTGGTCTTGAATTACTGGGAGATTTTCTGCCTCAGCCTCCCAAGTGATAAATGGTCAGGACTTCACAGCAAATTTCAGCCTTTTGCTCTGGACAGTCCACATTGCCACAGACCCACATGTGGGTTAAGAAGAATGAGCCGGGCCAGAGATGTAGCTCAGTGGCACCGCATTGCCTCAGTGCTGCAAGTGTAAGGTCCTGAGTTCAATTGCCAACACCAAATAACAACAACAACAAAAGAAGAATGAGGCTAAAATGGTTCTCTTCCCTCACTCTTCTGAGACTTAGCTATCTCCGCTGCACCACCTGGAGCTCTCAAGGCCAGAGACACGGTAAGATTCCCTTTATACTCAGGTTGGTTACCATCCTTAGTCCAGGAAAAGGTGGAAAAAGAGCTATTTGCAGGCACATAAAGCCAGCTGGATGAGGTCCTTTGGACTGTACCTACGCACAGAAAAAGGAGAACAATAGGACTGAAATAAAAAGATTGGAAAACACAGGTGAGCAAAAGCATTGATTTAGTTTTGTATTTTAGAAGCACCCACACGTTTCAGCCTGGTTTGGAGTCATTCAGAGGCGTTGCCATGAGAATCCACAGTGTCTCTCAGTCCCCTGTGCTCCCCATCCTCTGCCGTGCAGACCGGGCCTCTGCTCAGAGAAAGGCCCTGGACCATCCACACGTGGCTTTGTGCATAAAGGACCACGGCTTGGGCTGGAGTAGAGCTCAGTGATAGAGCACTTGCCTAGCATGCGTGAGGCCCTGGAGTTCAGTCCCCAGTACTGCAGACAAACAAATGGAGGCTTGACCTTGAAAAATAAGAGCGTTATTACTAAGATATATGGATTAGATCAGTCTAACTGTGATAGTAGGATGTGCCCTAGAGCTAATTCTGTTTCCTGCCAACGTTTAACCTGCAATTTTACTTGGGAAGTGTAGTGCTGACCCATGTGAATGGAGACACATGCTGTATAAGGAGAGAGTGACAGGTCAGGAGAACCTACTAGGAATACTAGTTCCAAGATGGCAAATGCTAAGGCACTAGGGAGGCTGAGGCAGGATGATTGCCCTGAGTTAGAAGCCAGCCTTGGCTGCAGAGAGAGGCAAAATTCATTCTGAAGTACATAGAGCCTTCCTCAAAACAAAACAGCTGGGAATTTAGCTCAAGTGGTACCGCACCTACCTCGGAAGCACAAGGACCCAAGTTAAATCCCAGGTACCACAAAAGAAAAGAAAAGAAAAAACCCACAAAAAATAATAAAGTACTGATTAAGCATAGAGGATTAGAGAAAATGAGGTATAATTTTCAAAAGTCTTCAGCCACCTCGTTATAAAGAAGAAACAGAAGCTCAGAGTATTGACTTGCCTAAGGTCACACAACAGGATAGTGAGTGTACAACTTTTGAAGACTAATAAAAGGCTACTTCCTCTCTTCCTTCACATAAGTAAACTGTAAATGTTGACTGTCAATGAGATAAACACTTCATTATAATGGAAAAGAAGAAAAAAACAAGGAGCATGGGCTATAGGGTTTTTACCGGTGCTTTTTGGTCAATTTGTCCTAACTGTAGCCAAAGTCCCTTTAGAAACACAAGAGAAGCAAAGGAAATGTATTGCAAGAGCGGCCCTGCCCTACAGGAGGTCACAGTCTAGCCAGGGAGACAAATACCCACATAAAATGACTTGAGAAGATGACAAGCAACATGTCAACAAGTGCAAAGTAATTGATTGTTACAAATAAAAGACCTAAGGCTGGAGGGTATGGTGCTGAGGTGTGAGACTTCGGCTTAGGTTGTAGATCACAAGGTGGCCGCCAGCAGGGTAAACCATGGCCCCAAATGTATTGAGTTTTATTACTGTTGCTGTTCCTGATGCTGGAGATTGAACCTAGGCCTTGTGTATGCTAAGCACACACTCCACAACTGAGCCACACTTTCAGCCCTACTTTTTTATAATGTTAATTAGAACCCTACTAGGAAAATGCCAGCTAATAAATACAGAAGGATGATAGAAGTGGAAAAACAGCGTTTTGTGAACGCTAATAAAATGATCGATTCTGGCAGAGTATTAATCTGTGTTGAAAACAGGTGTTGGTCTGGTGGTGCATGTGTAGAATCCCAGCTACTCTGGAGACCGAGGCAGGAGGTTGGAAAGCTCAAAGGCCAGCCCGGGCAGTGTAGCCAGGTTTCGTCTGAATGAAAAATAAACACTGGAGTGCTGGGCGTGGTGGCTCACGCCTGTAATCCCAGCACTCGGGAGGCAGAGACAGGAGGATTGCTGAGTTTGGGGTTTGCCTGGACTACATAGTGAGCTCAGGGCCAGCCTGAACTACAAAGTGAGACCCTGCCTCAAAAAAAAGAGAAAAATAAACACTGGAGTCCAGGGATTTGGCTCAGTCATTCCAGCACCTGCCTAGCAAGGGCAAGGTCCCTGGTTTGATCCCTGGTAACACATACGACAATGCCGGCTGTGGTGACTCATTGTGCTATCTGCAATCAGTAGCAGATACCACAATCCCAGCCATGGTGGCTCACATCTATCATCCCAGCACTCGGGAGAAAGAGGCAGGAGGATTGCTGAGTTCCAGGTTTGCCTGGGCTACATAGTGAGCTCAGGGCCAGCCTGAACTATAAAGCTAGACCCCGTCTCAAAAAAAACCCAAATGAACAAAAAACAAATAAATAAACCCTGTTCCCTAGCTTTGTGCTGTTGCTTCCTTCTGGTGTCCTTCAGTTCGTTTCTCTAACCCCAGTGTTTCTTATAAACTGCAAGTTATCTAACATTTTTATTTTATTTTGCAGTATCAGGGATGGAACTTGGGCCCTTGTGCGTCCAAGGTTGGTGCAGTACCACTTGAACTAAATCCCCAGCCCCTTCTAACATTTTTAGAGAGGAGTAGGAAACAACTAGAATATATGTTATGTGATCACAAAATACAGTGACTGTTTTAAATTTTCTTACAGCAAGAGAAACACTGTTATGAATCCCTTTCCCAGTACTCTACCTTGGCTGGAACACACTGGACCCAGGAAATGGAGACTATCCCTCCAGCAGTTACATTTGCATCCCCCAGACTGGAAATTGGGGGGTATTACTTGGCTTTATAGGAATGTCTGGTTGCTCATCCGCCCTTTTACTTAGTTTTAATATTTTCCCCCACTACGTGGGGACTGAACCAGGGCTTCACAAGTGCTAGGCAAACACTCCAGCAATAACTACAGCCCCAGCCCTTTCTGAGCCCAGGGCCTTCACAATGTGCTACATCCCAGGTTTTTCTCTTCCTCCTGTTTCTCCTTCCTTTTCTCCTTTCCCTTCCTCTTCTACTTCTTCTCTTCCTTTTCCTCTTCTTCCTCTCCCCCCTCTTTTTTGAGACAAGGTCTCGCTTTGTAGTTCAGGCTGGCTCTGAGCTCACTATGTAGCCCAGGCAAGCTTCGAACTCAGCAATCCTCCTGTCTCTGCCTCCCGAGTGCTGGGATGACAGGCGTGAGCCACTACACCCAGCATTGTGGAATATGGTAGTGATTGCTGGTGGGCGTGAGTCACCATGATGAGTATTGTTGTATGTGGTTACTGAGGATCAAACCAGGGACCTTGCACTTGCCATGCAGGCGCCAGAACCACTGAGCTAAATCTCTGGCCTCTGTTTTTGCCTTCTTGTGACAGGGTCTCGTTACATGGTTCAAGCTGACCTCATCTCTATGTAGCCCAGATTGGCCTTGAGCCTCCTGCCTCAGCCTCCTGAATGTTGGGATTAAAGGTATATGACACCACACTTGGTCTGGGGTTTTTATTTATTAGTACATACTTGCCATACATTAGAATCACATTCATCACATGGAATTATTTGTTTTTTATAAAGTATACCAGTCATGGGAACCCAGATGTGATAATCCACTTAGCTCCCACGGTTATGTACTAGAAATGAGCTAAGCTAAATTCTCTTTGGCATATAGAATGTACAAAGTATATAGAATTGCTAACTTCCTAAAAGTTTTGCTTTTTCAGCTGTAAGCCCTAAGTCATAGGAGGCATTTCAAAATTCACAATGTAAATTCTTCCCAAGCATGAAACTCCAAGTGCCCTTTGGACAATCCATTTCTCCTACTGGTTTGTGGGCATTTTTTTTTAAAGAAAAAAATGTCTTTCATATACAACTCAGCATGTCACCATCAGTGTAAAATTCAGGAAATATTTTGTCAGCCTGATACACACTTCTGGGTTCCGCCCAGTCGTAATAAGAACTGCATGGGCCGGAGATTTAGCTCAGTGGTTCCGGTGCCTGCCTCACAAACGCAAGGTCCTGAGTTCAATCCCAGAAACCATATAGAATATTGGACGTGGTGACTCACGCCCACCAGCAATCAGTATCACATACCACAGTGCTGGGCATGGTGGCTCATGCCTGTCATTCCAGCACTCAGGAGGCAGAGACAGGAGGATTGCTGAGTTCGAGGCTTGCCTTGGCTACATAGTGAGCTGAGGGCCAGCCTGAACTACAAAGCGAGACCCTGTCAAAAAAAAAAAAAAAAA
>PVIC010034283.1:0-19679 GCA_004025085.1 Thryonomys swinderianus
GGCTGCTTTGATTTCTGCCTCTGAGAAGTGTCTGTTCATTTCAGTTGCCCATTTTTGAATTGGGTCTTTAAACTTGGGGAGGCTGATCTGTTTGAGTTCTTTATATATTGTCGATAATAGCCCTTTGTCTGATACACAGCTAGTGAAGATTTTTTCCCATGTTGTTGGTAGTCTTCTAGCAGTGCCAGCGACTTCTTTGAGCAGCACAATTTATAATAGATTTTGGAAACAGTGTATATTGCCATCAACAGATGAATGGGTAAGGAAAATGTGATATAAATACACAATGGAGTACTTTTACTTTTAAAAATGTATATATGTATGCATGTATGTATGTTTTGCAGTACCAGAGATTGAACTTATGACCTTGAGTTTGCAAGATAGGGGGCAGCATCACTAAGCTAAATCTCAGGCCCACACAATGGAGTACTACTCTGCCATAAAAAACACTTGAGGGATTCATAGATCAATGCATGCACTTGAGAACATAATGCTAAGTGAAATAAGTCAGACACACAATATTAAATGGTTTCTCATATGAGAAACTATATATATGTAAATGAGGAGCACAACAGAAGAGAGATAAATAGGAAATGGAGAGAAGTTGACATTTCTTCAAAATACTTCATTGTTTCCAAAATATTTTAATATATTTACCACATTTTATTTATCTGTTCAGCTGTTGGTGTTGCCAAGATTTAGCTATTATGAATTATACTGTTATAAGTATGGGGATAAATGGATCAAATTGGAAAGTTGGACAAGTTTATTTAAAAAATCCTTATAACTCTAAATTAATTCTTAAATTTTGAAATGAAATTTCTATAAACTAGTGCTAATGAAGTCCTCTCACAGATAAGTTCTAAGTTAGAATGGTCTTAGTTGGTCAAATCAAAGCAATTCTCTGAGTGTCTGTTGTTTCTTATGCAAATGCATTGTCTGTGAACTGTGTTGGTGTACAACATACAGTGAAAGTCTTCATACAGAATAATTATCTTCTCAAGGCTTATTGGGAGAGGTTACCTTGGTAACAAGAAATCAAACCTACACACTTCATTTTAGGGGTCAGAACAAGGTTCTTGATGTAATCATCATTTCTGTTCTTTAGGTACAAACTGCAGAAACCTTAGTGAGGATATTCAAATAGTAGGATTAAGTAGTTGTGCTCTCTCAGATATTCCACTTTGGATTGCCTTCTTATAGCAGGTTTACCCCCATTGTCAAGGAGTAGGATAATGTTTCAGAGCACAGGTGTCATTCACACCTCTTTAGTATTTCCCTTCTGCCCCAGAGATCAGTGGTAGGTACCAGCTATTGAATATTTATTATGTGTTAGATATAGAACTAATGATCTGTAGCCATCACTCCAATTCTTACAATAACTCATAGAATATCAGGCTTTTGCTATGTAGTAAACACCCCAAACTTAGCCTAACTTTTTTATTTGTCTTATAATTTTACAGCTTGGGAGTTTGGCACAGGCTCAGGCCAGAGTACCTAGGGTTGCTCATGTATCTGAAACCAGCAGCCAGATTAGCTGAGGTCCAGTTGGTCTGCCATGGTCTCATTAAGAACAGATTTTATTTCTGTTCCTTGTGGTCTCCCCTCACCTACTTAGACATGATAATGCAGAGTCCTCAAAGTGGCAAGCCATGGTGTCCCAGTGTGCATATATGCTGTCTGCCTCATGCTTGTCTACTTGTCCCTTTGACTAAAATGGGTTACTTATCTAAGCCACAACTCAGCACTGGAGAGATATACACAAGGGCAGAGAGAGAGGAACCATGGTGCTTGACCAAAGACTGGACAATCAGAGGCCATAGACAAAAGCAGTCATAGTGGAGAATGTGCATAATTGTGGGAAGCCGGAAGAAGAGCAAACTGAAGCACTTGCCCGGGACATCATAACCAGGAGATCCCTATCTGAAGAGGCAACCAATTTAGCTCTATTATCCTGAAGGAAATGTTAAGAGCAGGCTCTTTAATTTTCTGAGTTTCTTTGCTAATTTACATGGTTAATCATTTTGTGGCCTCAAACCCATTAGCACCATGGACAGCTCTCTGCAAGTAAGTGGAGGAGGCCCTCAAGGACCCACTGCTTCTCTTTTTGACTTCTCCATGTTAATTAAACTGCACTGATCAAAAATAACAAATATTCACTAATAGGGGCCCAGCTTTTGGATTCTCAGGCTTGGAAGAGGCAGTAAAGATTAGATGACACCTGTCGAGGATTTCACAGATGAGGGAGTTTCAAAGCTAGAACCCAAGCTTCCCAGTACATGGGTCTTTGCAAGCCAGCAAATCCATCAAGGGAAATTCTGGCCCAAGACCTCCTTTCCATGTAAGCACTGCCTTGTCTTCACAAAGTCATCTCTGATAAACTCTTAAAGCCCTGCTGAGCTGCACAGCACTTGTCTTCCTTTCTCTTTCAAACCAGGAGCACAGTACTCACTGCACAGCCTCCCACTCACTTCTCAGAACTGACAAAGGAAATAGCACTGGGAATGAATAGGAACAAGGATGAAGTCCAGGGCTTGCTCTCCCTTTCAGTTCTGAGTCCATGAGATCCCGAAGGCTCAAGGCCCGAGCTGGACATACCTGTCTGGAAAGACTCAGCTACAGGCTCCCACCCACACAGGGAAGCCCTGATGAATCAGGAGGGAGAATGTTATCAGCAAAAACACTGGCAGGCTGTTGCTGAATAGCTTTTAACCAACAATCTAGGGATCCATTTCTCAGAGATGGGGAAAACAAAGCCAGCTTGTATTCAAAGCTCTGAGTAGGTACCAAGGCAGCATAAATTTAGCCAAGTGGAAATTCACTTCAAATAAAGACACAATTTTCACCAGCAGTGAGCCTACCCTGGAAACACAGGATTCCCCACCCCCACAACAGGGTGCATTTTATTTCCTTCTCTGAAAAGAATCATAGAAACTCTGGCTACTTTGTTGCCTGTGAATGACACAAATACAGTGAATAAATGCACCTATATCTTGGTTAGCCTTCAGCTTGGAGGAGCCCTGGGAGGAGCTGTTCTTCCAGCCTGTCATCTTCCAAGAATCCTGCCGACAGTCCTGGAAAAAGAAAAGTGGAAAAGTCATCAAGTCCAGTCATCTCAGTCTTTGGGGACTGGCTGACTTGGAATGTTGATCTGGAGGCGATCAGTAGGTGTCCCTGGATTTTGGAAACTGTGTGAGTCCCACGTTGTTGCATGATTTGGTCTTTCATAATTTTGCTGCACGCAAGAATCTCATCCAGAGAATAGTTGATAAGATAAATGTAAGATCAACAGAGGCAACAAGGAAAAAATAACATACTCAGTGCTTATTTCAAAGATGAGGAAGTGCCAGGAGACTGGCCTTCAGGGTAGTAAGAGACATCTCTGCTTACAATATCATTACTTATAAAATCCTTTCTCTCTAGCACTTATGCTTAACAAGTGTGACAATTTACCACCCACCTCTGTCCTACATCTGGCCCTTACCCTGACTCCAGCCTCTTCCCAGAATTTCCCTCCCATCATTGTTGCATCAGGTCATGGTCCATACCGCTGCCCCAAGATCTCCCTACAAACCTCACTGGGTCTTGTCCAACTCCTGGTGGCAACCATCTATTTACATCCACACTTCTGCTCAGCACAGGAGCTTCTTGAGGTGGAGCTTCTCCATCATCATGACTCAGAGTTGAGCTGTAATGAATGAATCAGGTCTCCAAAAGAAGGGTGAATGAATGGCACAAAATCCCGGTTGCTCTGACTAGGAATCCCCCCACGTTTACCTGGTGAACTTCTACTGAACTTCACAGGAAGGTATCTCACCTGTGAAGCCTTGGTCCAGAAGTCAAGGTCAGAGAAGGCACAAAGGCTAGATTAGCAACAGAATGCACCTGTGAGAAGAAAGGTGAGGACATAACAGGCAGGATGTGCCACAACTTTTTGTCCTTTGATACCCACTTTGAACAGTGAAAGACTTATTTATTCATGCATGAGTGTATTTAATTTTTTTCTTATAGCATGTCAGCATTTATCCCAGCCTACTCTGAACATCTAATCTTAAAAAATAATCTCCCTCCTTCCCTCCCTCCCTCCCTCCCTCCCTCCCTCCCTCCTTTCCTTCCGTCCTTTTCTTCCTTTCATCCCTCCCTCCCCCTCTCCTCCTCTCTCTCTCCTCTCTCTCTCTGTATGTGTGTGTGGTGTGCACATCCTCAAAGCTCCACAGATTGACAACTATGTCTTTAAGAATAGCACATAACTATTTCTAAATAGCTTTGACAGTTTTGATCATCAGGTTCTTTAAAGGACTATGTTTCCAAGACTCGGGGATACTTACAAAGAAAAGAGCAGAAAGGCCATTAAAGTAAGTTCATATATGAGTGAAGAAAAGGCATAGTATTTTCTTGAGCTGAGTTTCTTGCTCTCAGTTCTCTTTGAGGAAAATTCAGTGACCCCAAGGGTTGTCATTCTGAGACAAAGACACATCCATGTTATAAGCCAAGCAGAGCCATCTCAGTAATGACCTCTTTCAGTCACTGAAGGCTTTGGGAAAGACATACTTCTCTAGCAACTTGCAATTATAAATCAGCATGGGGCCAGAGATTTAGCTCAGTGGTTCCAGCACCCACCTAAAAAGGGCAAGGTCCCTGGTTCAATCACATACAGCAATACCAGGCATGGTGTTTTACACCCACCAGCAATCACACACCACAGTACCAGGTGTGGACACCTGTAATCCCAGCACTTGGGAGGCAGAGGCAGGAGGATCGCTGAGTTCAAGGCTTTGCCTGGGCTACATAGTGAGCTCAGGGCCAGCTTGAAGTACAAAGTGAGATTCTCTTTCTCTCTTTCTCTTTCTCTCTCTCTCTCAAAAAAAATCAGCATGTGTGTAATTAAATGCTAACCCAATTTCATTATTATTAAAACTGGCTTCTCTAGAGCTCTGATTTCACAGTAAAGCACACAGTTTAGCAAAAGGCAGGATGCTCCAGGTTGTCATTTTTAGGAGTTTAAGGGAAAAGGGTTCTTTCCTAACACACAGCATAGCAAGGTGGATTTTTCTTTGTGCCCAGAGAAGACCTGGACTAAAAGTCCATGTGGACTCCAGAATTCAGACCTTTCTAACTCTGTAATTTACTTTTTATTGAATGCTAAGTGTTTAACTGATTGGTGTCATCACTTAAAAGTCTGTGCAGGTGCTTCAGGAAAGAAGTGACACCATTTATTGAAACTAATAAGACTTTAGGAGAAAGTCACCTGCCTTATGCTATGGCCCATAAGAAGTAAAAACTGAGTTGAGAATTCATGTGTGTTTCATAACAGAAAGACCCAGGAAAGGGAAGAAGCATGTCCTAACTTGAAGGAAAGAAGCTAGACTTTAACCATTTCCATTTCAATGAGAACCTGAGGAAATTCTTCTTTTTCTTTTCTTTTTTTTTTTTTTTTTTTAGACAGGGTCTCACTTTGTAGTTCAGGCTGGCCCTGAGCTCACTATGTAGTCCAGGCAAGCCTCGAACTCAGCAATCCTCCTGTCTCTGCCTCCCGAGTGCTGGGATGACAGGCGTAAGCCACCACGCCTGGCTCCTGAGGAAATTCTGATGTGCACTCAAGTTGGAATTATTACAGGATATGATAAAAAATATAGTGAATGCTAAATATTAAAAAATTACAGGAAAATACACATGACCTTCGAAATACTCTCTCTTGCCTTCAACACACTTATCCTGTTGCTTTTGCAGGTGTTTGAAATACTTCACCCTCTGGAAGTCTCTTTTGTAGTTATCTAGTTGATCTGTTATGGGTGCCTGGATGTTCTGAGTAGATTCAAAATGTTTATCTTTCATGGTTGTTTTAACTTTAGGGAAGAGCCAGAGGTCACACAGTGCCAGATTCAGTGAGTAAGGTGGGTGAGGGCCCAGTGCCAGTTTTTATTTGACAAAAGTTGCCATGAATGGTTCAAACTAATTTAGGTCATTGAGGAAGCACTGGAGAGATAAACATGAAAGCGAATTTCCAGGGTTGCTTCAGAACATGGCAAAAATGATGGGATAAGTGTGCGCAAAGGAAGAGGAAGTGTTTTGGAGGTGGATTAATGTGTTTTTTACAATAAAAAATTTTAAAAATTTAAACATTTGGTATTATTCCAATCATATCTCAACATTATTATTACTACTTTCTAATATTTTTCTTTTTTCTCCTTTGTTGAATTTATTGGTAGATTTTAGGTACATATTATATTCAACATTGAGAATTTGAACCTCTATATGATGTATCTTGATTTTCATTTTCCCATTCCTCTGCCTTCGCTACAAGCCCCACCCCATATACATAAGCTTTGTTTTTACCATCAAACTTTTTCTTTCCCTTCTTTACTATCCCCTACCCTGCTTTCCCTTTGAATGTTTTCTTCCTCTTTGTACCTTGAAGCCATACTCATAAATGAAAAACAAGGACACAACATGTAAATATTGTATCATTTCTCTAGTATGAGAAACTGAAGGTATAAATGAGACCCAGAATGTACGACACATATCTCAACATTATATATGTGGGCATAACATCTAAATCATGTATAGGCAGATAGAGATAAATAGAAAGCCATACATGTGGACACACCTGGGTATATACAGTGCAGTATTTGAACAGACTTGTGCTTCCAACTTGTTTCTAAATAAACGAATCATTTGTTTTAAGGATTCAGATATAATGGGCTTCTAACGTTCTCAGAGCCTTCTGTGATTCTTTGCATGCAAACTACACAGTGTAATGCAAGTGCTCTCTAGGCAGATGGTGAGGAGGAACAGAACAAGAGAGCAAGCAGGACTGCTGTATTTGGAATTCATTCTGTTCCTGGAATTTGGAAGGTTGTTCATTCATTTCACAGGTTGCCACAGAGCTCCTGTTCCACTCAGGTGATAGCACTGACTTGAATCAGGGGGCTTTTGGATGATGTGGAGGATGTGCCGCTCTCGTGTCAGGATTACAGAAAGGCTAAAGAAGGGTAATGATGAAGAGCCATTAATATACAAAGGAAAGGTGAAATGGGAGCATTAATTTCTCTAAAGATGTGACCTTTGTCTTGGGGTTTTATAGCCAGATGGGGAGAATGGAGAATTGAAAGCAGCTGAGGAAGAAGGGATGGTGCTGAGGAAGCTGGAGGAATTTGGGCAGGCAGAGGTATTGGAAAGGAAAAGGGAAGTGATAGCTGCTTAGACTAGAATAAGAAGATGAATGGGACCTAGCTTAAGGATCCAAGAGGTGGAGAAAGAGGCTGCAACTTCTGAAGAGAGGATGGTGTGGTGTTGTTTTCTCTTAGGCGCTGCACCCTGCAGTTGCTTGCAAAGGAATTAGCAGGGGCGATCCTGGGGAGCAGAGTCTGCTTGAAGGAATCTTCTGTGACTATTCAGGTAAGAAGTGCTGGTGGCAGAACAGCGGGGCTGGTGAGAAGGTGATGCCAAAGTCACTGCCAGTTGGCAGCCAGCTGGGTGATAGGAGGAGACTGTGGCTGGCATTGGCATCAAGGTTCATAGATAGGGACCCTGAATGGTGGGTGATGCTATTCACCATCAGAAGATAAGGTGGGGAGAGTCTGTCTGGAAGGCAGACGGGAAGAAAGACACTAAATTAAGCTTTGATTTTGTAATATAAGTGTGTAAGGACTTCAAATTGGAGATGTTCACTTGGCAGTTGGGTATGTAGATCTAAACAGAGTCCTGGATATAGGTGGAAATCTGGAAGTGTTGGTCAAGAGTTAACCTATTTAGCAAATATTTATTGAGCATGTCCTGTATGATGGACACTGTTCTCTATATTGGGGATATAAGAGTGGACAGAATTGGCAAAATCCATGCCCTATAGAGCTTAACATTAGTGCAGAAATCAGAGAGGGAGCAAACAAGTACAACACATGGTGTCCGAGGGAGTTCAGTCTTTGAGAAAAATAAGGCAGGGTTGAGGACAAGACTGTTGGAAGTTAAGTGCAAGCTTAGAAAGGGTGTGTGGCAAAGGGATCACTGAAGAGGTGATACTGAGTGAAGACCCAAAGGTGGGAGAGACATGCTCTCTATGAATAGCAGAGAAATAGCATTCCCAGTGGGGAAATAGCAAGTGCAAAGCTTCTTGGTTGGACACCTTCAGCACATATTGGAAAGATGGCAAGGAAGTCAGCCTGGTCACCTAGAAATAAGATAGTAAGAGATGAGGCCTGAGAGAAAAGAGAGAGCTGTATCTCATGAGTACTTGTGGCTCATTGGTAGGCCTTTGGCTTTAATCCTCAGTAAGATGTGTTTATCTCCTGTATGAAATGACACTGTATTTTCATGTAACATATGCACACCCTCCTATGTATTTAATTTGTTCTAGATTGTATAATAGTAACTGCAGTGGGAATTCTACTTGATTAGTTGTTTTACTGTACTTTTTAGGGAATAATGACAAATAAATAGTCTGTACATATTCAAGGTAGATGGAATATTTTCCTGAATTTTTGGCTGAATCCACAGATGTGGAGTCCATTGACATAGAAGGCTGACTATATCCTTTTGTCTACTCTATCTCATCCATCTAGGATTACCAAGGGGACCTATTCTGCTCTAGAAAATTTCCACACAACTAGTTGGTCATGTCTGTCTTATAGCTTATCTCTCAGAAAACATCCTTAAGTTTTTTATTTCCCACTTCTTCTGGAGGAGAGGGATTTGATTCCTGATAAAAAGGATGTACTGTCATCTTGGTAGAAAAAGGTATACATTAAGATGATGACAGGCAAGGTAGTGAGGAAATAAGTTGCACTGGATGTTATTTGAAAGTCAAGCTATGAGGATTTGCTAACTAGTTGATGGACTAAGGTATTTAGGGAATCTTAGTGGTAAAGAAGACTCCAGTGCTCCATGGACACATCTCCTCAAGACTGCACATCTGGCTCCTGAAGATGGCATACCTATTCTGTCCAAGATGGCACACCTGTCCCTCCCAAGATGGTGGATCTCTCTTCAGGTGCTATGAGAGCCTCTTCCTCTAGAGAACTGATTTCAGTCAACAGAACCCAGTCACTTAGAAGTGGAGTGGAAATAGAAGGAAGCTTCTCACAGTGATGCACTGATCCTGGTGCACTAGTGCCTGACCCTCTGTCTCAATGTGAGAAGCCCTAGTTTGTTCAACCTGAGCCACTATTCCTCATTCTCATGGTTTGTCCAGCTTTCCTGGTCATCCTGCAGGTTCTTCTGAGGTGTTCTCGTATCACTTGGACAAGAATCTCCATTTCACATATAGCTTCTAAAAAGCTCTAAGGGTTTTGGTTTGAGTAAGTAGGTGGTGATATTTACTGAGAAGAGGAACATCAAAAAGTGTACTTATTGCATTTAAGTTGCTATTGGACAACTAGTGGAAATATAATGCAGACTGCTGTGTATTGGAGTCTCTGATTCAAAGGAGAGGCTTGGGCTACAGATAAAGACTGAATAAAAATATATAATTTGGAGTACAGGGCCAAATTACATTTCTGCAAAGAAGTAATGTTCAGGATTAGGGAAGCCATGGGTACAGGCTGGAGCTTTTCTGGCTGAAGGAACAAGTGTAAAGTCAGAATCACTTCTTAATGGTATCATAGTCAAGAAAGTTCTTAAGTCACTGAGTTCAGATGTGTCCTGTTGCTATTGTCATAAAGACCAAACTTCCCTGGAAACTGATGAACTTGAAGATATTTAAGACTAAGTGATATCTTCAGTTCTTTTTCCTATGATTTTTCTAGGCATACTTTAGCTTCGTCAATAAAACATTTCATTAGAAACATATACAAAAAAAAAAAGAAGAAACACTACCGCACATGTCAAGGAATTTATATTTTATGGTATAAAATAAAATTGGATATAGAGAAGCATTGCCCACAGGAAGAAGGAAGAGCCAGAGAACCCAGGATAAATAAAGAGTAATTTTGATTACAAAGTTTAAAAATACATTTAATAGTGTGAGAATTAAAAAGGGGTGAAAGTGAGTAAGAAATGTAAAAACGAAGTTAACATGGAGCAAGGGAAGACTGGTGATGATGCAGAAAACAAATACTGACTGAGTTAGAAGAAGATTGGATGCCGAGAACAAATCTTAACAGGATAAAAGCTGGTCAGAACCAAACACAAAAGGAGAAAGATGAAATAACAGGGCCAGTCGGCCTCTGAATTGGAGCCACAGGAGACTGGCTCAGCCATGATCTGGGAGCATTATACTGGAAAGCCTGCCTTAGGCTGACCCAAGCATTTAGGCAGTTAGGACCACCACAACCTTTCTGTAGGGCCAAGTGCTCATCTCATCTTCAGAACAAAGGAGGCTTCTTATATAAATAGTAAATTTACATCTGAACGGTCCCCACTCAGAGGGGAAAAGCCCAGAGGGTGTACACATCCTCTTGAGCACAGTGCTGTGGCCTTTGCAGATAGGACTGATGGAGAGAGCACTAATCAAGTGTTCTTACTTCAAATATGCACGTTGAGAACTTGGGTTATTTTTATGTGCTATGCAACAGTAATTAAAGGCCCAAAGGGAAAACAACATGTGACTCAAAGGGCAGCTTAGCTAAAGAGAACATGCTGAAACCAAAGTGACTCAAGCTTTCCCCAGGCCTCACCTTTGCCAATAAAATAGAACTAGAGTCCGGTAAGTTCCTGTAGGAGTCACTCAGTGTCCTGATCTGTTGTTGATGAGCTGTTGTCACAGAATGGTGACAGAAAGGAGAAACGGGGCCAGACCTATGTTTGCTCAGGGTATGTGAACTTGGGCTCTTGTGGCTCCTCTAGAGCTTGAGTTTTGTCTTTTGGGGAGTGAGTAAGGAGTTTAAAAAAAAATTTTTTTTTAATCTCTAAAGTCTTTTCTACACATAAAATTGTTGCACTCCAGAAACCAATTCTCTTGAGTAATATTTAACATTGTGCCATCAAGCCAGAGAAGCCAGGAATTTTGTCACAAGTGGCAGGTGAAGGAAGCTCCCCACAGAGGAGGAACTTGGGCTTGCTGATGGGCCTGTGCACACAGCCTATGTGTCATGGACCATCTTACCTTGAAGCCTACATTTTCTACTTGAATTTCTATTTCTGCTGAGATGGTTGCTTTCTAAAAGGTTCTCTGCTTATGAAAATTTCTCATTTGTTGGTAGCTCAAAATAAAAGCAATTTTAATTCTTCAATTTTTCCTTATAGTCCTGGAGAATTAAGTCAACAGATACTCCTGGTTTGGTCATTGAGATTTTTCAAGGTCTTTTGTCATGTACACATATAGAATAATTAAAGTGCTCATTCAGAATTGGGTTAAAAAAAGAGAAAACATTCTAAAATGGAAACATTCATTGTTTATCATCTTTATATTTGATTGTTTTTGGTATTAAGTACCATAATAATTATAGGCACAGACAATGAAATACTAGTAATTAAAGAAGGGGCACCGATTTCTCTGTCTATATATTTATTTTTCAGCTCAGCCTTAAAAATAATTATGTGTAACTAGTATCAGATAATTTATATGATTCTAATGACTTTCCTCAAGTGAAACTCTAATCAAAGTTGAGTAAATAATAATGAATGTTCTGTAAAGAGTGTTCTTCCTGAGTCCCTTAGTTTTTATAAAAATTATAATTTATTAAATTTCTTAAGTAGACTTTGGGTAATGGCTGCTTTAGTGAACAAAAAATGTGTTTGCTCTGTTTAGAAGTTAAATTCACAGTATTGGTTGACACTGTACATTCATGTAGTTGTACTGTTAAAAAATTGTTTAAAAAAATCTTAAGACACATTTTAACACATAAAGCACAACCTTTGCTTCGCCTGAAAAATGCCATCTCTGCACTGCAGAACCTAAGAACACTAACATTAAAGAGTTTGGAAATTGTCCTTCCCCTCATTTAGAAGAAATCTGGATCAAATGAAAATCATTGACTTTCCTTGGATCCATAAGAGAAGTGAGTTTTCAGGATAAACTGGCCCCTTCAAAACTCGGGAGAGGGCTGGAGGGTTAGCTCAGTGGTTCCTGTGCCTGCCTCGCAAGCGCAAGGACCTGAGTTCGATCCCGGGTAACCACATATAATGCTGGGCATGGAGACACACCCACCAACAATCAACACCGCATACCACAATGCTGGACGTGGTGGCTCACGCCTGTCATCCCAGCACTCGGGAGGCAGAGACAGGAGGATTGCTGAGTTCGTGACGGCTTTTCTGGGTACCATAGTGAGCTGAGGGCCAGCCTGAACTACAAAGCGCGAGACCCTGTCTCCAAAAAGCAAGCAAGCAAACAAACAAACAAAAAAACTGGGGAGAAATTATTTGCGGAAAAAATAGAGTTCAAACCCAAACAAATTAAAAGAGATAAAGAAGGTCAGTATATTCTCGTACAGGGAACAATCCAGGAGAAAGAAATAACAATCATAAATATCTATTCACCAAACTCTAATGCACCCAACTATATAAAACAAACAATACTCGACATGAAAACCAGTTAACCATGAATATAATAATAGTAGGGGACTTTAATACTCCACTGTCAAAAATTGACAGATCCACTGGACAAAGAATCAGTAAGAAAATACTTGGGCTGAATCAAACTTTTGAGCAAATGGACTTATTAGATACCTACAGAATTTTTCACCCTACAAAGTGAGAATGTACCTTTTTCTCAGCTGTTCATGGATCATTCTCCAAAATAGATCACATTCTAGTCCATAGAACAGGCTTAAGGGAATGCAAAGGAATCGAAGTTATCCCCTGCATACTATCAGGCCATAGTGCCTTGAAACTGGAGTTGAATAGCTAAAGAAATTCCAAGATCCTCACAAACACATGGAAATTGAACAACACTCTCTTGACCAACCAATGGGCCACAAAAGAAATTAAAGAAGAAATTAAACAGTTTCTACAACTAAACGACAACCCCAGCACAACATGCAGGAATTTATGGGACACAATGAAAGCAGTTCTGCGAGGAAAATTCATAGCAGTGAATGCCTACACTCGGAAAATAGAGCAAATTGAAATAAACAATCTAATGATGAACCTCAGACAATTAGAATAAGAGCAGCAGAACAAATCCAAAGCACATACTAGAGAGGAAATTATAAGGATCAGAGCGGAAATTAATGCAATGGAGACAAAGAGAACAGTACAAAGAATCAACAAATCAAAGAGTTGGTTCTTTGAAAGGATAAATAAAATCGACAGACCCTTAGCCAACCTTATCAAAAGAAGGAAAAGGCTCAAATCCATGCTCTAAGGAATGAAAAGGGGGAAATCAGCACAGATCCAGAAGAAGTCAAAGGATAATAAATACATATTTTGAAAACCTGTACTCCAAGAAGATGGAAAATCTAGAAGAAATGGATAGATTCCTAGATACATATGAACTTCCAAAGCTGAAAGAAGAGGATATAAAAATGCTAACAGCCCGATATCAATCTGGGAAATTGAAAATATGACAAAAAACCTACCAACAGGGCCGGAGGGTTAGCTCAGTGGTGCAGGAGCCTTACAAGCGCAAGGTCCTGAGTTCGATCCCTGGTGACCACATACAATGCTGGGCATGGTGACTCATGCCCACCAGCAATCAATACCACATCCCACAGTTCCAAGCGTGGTGGCTCATGCCTGTAATCCCAGCACTTGGGAGGCAGAGACAGGAGGATTGCTGAGTTCGAAGCTTGCCTAGGTTACATAGTGAGCTCAGAGCCAACCCGAACTACAAAGTGAGACCCTGTCTCAAAAAAAACAAAAAACAAAAAACCAAAACCTACCAACAAAGAAAAGCCCTGGTCCTGATGGCTTCACTGCTGAATTCAACAAAACTTTTAAAGAAGAGTTAATACCAGTACTTCTCAATCTCTTTAATGAAATCGAAAGGGAAGCAGTACTCCCCAAGTCATTCCTTGAAACAACATCACCTTGATTCCAAAGGCAGGGAAAGATCCCACCAAAAAAGAAAACTACAGGCCAATCTCTCTAATGAACATTGATGCAAAAATCCTCAACAAGATACTTGCAAACAGAATACAGAGAGTTATTAAGAAAATCATATACCCTGATCAAGTCGGATTTATCCCAGGGATGCAAGGCTGGTTCAACATACATAAATCAATCAACATAATACACTATATTAACAGACTTAAGAACAAAAACCATATGATTATCTCAATAGATGCAGAAAAGCATTTGACAAAATCCAACACCCATTTATAATCAAAACCCTACAGAGAATCGGAATCGATGGACTTTATCTCAATTTAATACAAGCTATTTATGAGAAACCAACAGCCAGCATCACACTCAATGGGCAAAAAATGAAACCTTTTACACTAAGAACAGGAACGAGACAAGGACGCCCTTTGTCACCACTCTTGTTCAATATAGTGCTGGAAACATTAGCCATAGCAATCAGGCAGAACAAAGATATAAAAGGAATAAAGATAGGAAAGGAAGAAGTTAAACTGTCATTATTTGCTGATGACATGATACTCTATCTGGAGGATCCTAAAAACTCAACCAAAAGACTGCTAGACTTAATTACCAAATTTAGAAGTGTTGCTGGATACAAGGTCAATGCTCAAAAATCAACAGTCTTGTCTACACAAACAACAGACTCACTGAAAGAAAAATTGGGGAGTCAATCCCTTTCACAGTAGCACCCAGAAAAATGAAATATCTAGGAATCAACCTAACAAGGAAGTGAAAGACCTCTACTCTGAAAACTATAGGACTCTGAAAAATGATATAGAAAAGGAGATCAGAAAGTGGAGAGACATCCCTTGTTCCTGGGTCAGGAGAACCAACATCGTCAAAATGGCTATACTCCCACAACTACTATACAGATTCAGTGCAATTCCAATTGAAATTCCAATGCTATACTTCACAGAGCTAGAGAAAATAATACAAAAATTCATCTGGAACCACAGGAAACCTAGAATAGCAAAAGCAATTCTAAGCAACCATGACATGGCAGGAGGTATTACAATCCCCAATTTAAAAGTCTACTATAAAGCCACTGTGATAAAAACTGCATGGTCCTGCAAAGTAACAGACCCGAGGACCAGTGGAATAGGTTAGAAGATCCAGAAACAATCCTGGATACATTAAGCCACCTTATCTTTGACAAAGGAGCCAAACATCCTCAATGGAGGAAACACAGCCTCTTTAACAAATGGTGCTGGAAAAACTGGGCTTTAACCTGCCAAAAGCTAAAGCTAGACCTATCTCTTTCACCACGCATAAAACTAAATTCACAATGGATACGTGACTTAAACATTAAAACAGAAACAATAAGCCTTCTGGAAAACAGGTTAGGCAAAACTCTTGGAGACATTGGCTTAGGCAGAGACTTTATGAATAAAACCTCTATAGCACAAGAACTAGCAGAAAGAATCAACAAATGAGATCTCATCCTACTGAAAAGCTTTTGCACAGCAAAAGAAGTCACTGGCACAGCTAAAAGACAACCAACAACAATGGGAAAAAAATCTTTGCTAGCTGTTTATCAGACAAAGGGCTATTATCGAAAATATATAAAGAACTTAAACAGATCAGCCTCCCCAAGTTCAAAGAGCCAATTCAAAAATGGGCATCTGAAATGAACAGACACTTCTCAGAGGCAGAAATCAAAGCAGCTAAGAAACATATGAAGAAATGGTCAACATCACTGGTCATTCGAGAGATGCAAATGAAAACAACACTGAGATTTCATCTCACTCCACAAAGAATGGCCGTGATTACAAAATCAACCAACAATAAATGCTGCCGAGGCTGTGGGGAGAAAGGAACCCTTCTCCACTGTTGGTGGGATTGTAGACTTGTGCAACCATTGTGGAGATCTGTGTGGAGATTTCTCAGAAAACTAGGACTAGGAGTCCCATTTGACCCTGCTATCCCCCTGCTAGGAATATACCCAAAAGAATTTTAAAAATCACACTGGAAAGACAGATGTACACCCTTGTTCATAGCAGCTCAGTTCATGATAGCTCAATCTTGGAAACAACCCAAATGTCCATCAACTGGAGAGTGGATAAAGAAGATGTGGGTTTAAAAAAAAAATAAAATGGAGTATTATTCTGCCATAAAGAATGACAAGATTGATTTATTTATGTGCAAATAGATACACCTGGAGGACACACTAATAAGTGAAATAAATAGATCACAGATAGGCAAATACTGGATCTTTTCTTTGATATGAGCACCTGGGGTCGGTTGGTCCGCAGGCTGTGGGTTATTGTTAAGCTGATATGAGCACCTGTAGATGCAAATGAGCTCTAGAAAGTATGACAGTTTTTATAGAATGGGAAATTTCCATAAGAAATTTGGTATGGGAATGTAATGAGGGGAAGGAATAAATATGATTCTGAAAGAAAATAAAAGAGCATGTATATAGGGGGTGGGGAGTTGTGGGAGGGTAGGGATATGGGTAAAAATGAGAATTAACTTGTGTCATATATTGGTACAAATTCCCCGATGTTATGTGTGATTTTGAGATGTATATAAATTGTTCCAATAAAGAATTAAAAAAAGGGCCGGAGGGTTAGCTCAGTGGTTTCGGCACCTGCCTCGCAAATGCAAGGTCCTGAGTTCGATCCCCGGTAACCACATACAATGCTGGGTGTGTAGACTCACGCCCACCAGCCATCAAAACCGCATACCACAGTGCCAGGCGTGGTGGCTCACGGCTGTAATCCCAGCACTCAGGACGCAGAGACAGGAGGATTGCTGAGCTCAAGGCTTGCCTGGGCTACATAGTGAGCTCAGGGCCAGCCTGAACTACAAAGCGAGACCCTGTCTCAAAAAAAAAAAAAAAAAAAAAAAAAAAAAAAAAAAAAAAAAAAAAAAAAAAAAAAAAAAAGAGTTAATAAAAAAAACCTGGGGAGCAAAATGAATTCTGAGAGTAAGAGCTGAGACCTGCCAGCCTGGAACATAAATTAGGAGGAATAAACCAGATAAATGTTAAATAAGACTCATATGATAATTTTGGTGAACTGGTGGAGGCATAAATGTACAACATGATGAGGATGAACACACTGAAGCCAAAATCTTTTTTAAAAAATTGAGTTTATTGGTACATTTTAGGTACAACTTATGATTACATGCATCTACTTTGATTTTAGTTTACTACACAGTGAAAGATGTAACTCTAGTTTTAATCTTTGGAAGGTAGAAGCCCTGATTTTCTAGCACCATTTATTAAAGAGGCTTTCTGTCTTCCATTGAGGTTGTTTGGTTCTTTTGTCAAAGATGAGGTGGCTTGGTATGTCTGAAATTGTTTCTACATTCTCTAATCTGTTCCACTGATGCTCGGTCTGTTTTTTGGCCAGTATCATGCTGTTTTATCACAGTGGCTTTGTAGTATAGTTTCAAGTTGGTGAAACCACAGTCTTAAATGAGCATTTGCAGGTTTGTAGAACTCCAAGGCAACTTATTACCTTGTACCAAATGGTCACTGTGCAGCCGAAATTACAAAGGATGCCAAAAAGAAAGGAAACATAGCTTGAAGAGATAAAGCAGGAATGAGAACCAGACTCGAATGTGACACTGACTTTGAAATTATCAGATGCTTAAAATAACCCTGATTAATATGAAAAGAGATCTAGGGCCAGAGATTTAGCTCACCTTGAAAGCACAAGGACCAGAGTTCGATCCCTGGTACCAGGGGGAGGGGAGTAAAGCGATCTAATGGAAAAACTAGATAATACCAGAAACAAGAAACAATTGATAACATAAACATAGAGGTAGAAATTCTGAACAAATAGGAAATGTTAGAAATAAAAGCACTGTAATGTAAATTAAAAGAGCCTTTGATGGGCTCATGAGTAAACAATAAAGTTGAGGAGGGAAACAGGAAGAAGATACATTAATAAAACTTCCCAAAATCAAATGTAAAGAGAAAAAAGAATAACTAAAAGAGAACAAAACATTCAAGAACCATAGAGAAATTTAAAAACATGTATGTGTAATTGTTATGCCAGAAGGAAAAGAATACAATGGAGAGAGGAAAGATTTGAAGTAATACTAGCTGACAATATTTCAAACTTAATGAGAGACACTGATATACAGATCTATGAAGCTAAGAGGTTATCAAGCACAATAGATATACAAAAGCAAAAATAAAATGAAAACCCTATGCCTGGGTATATAAAATTCAAAAGTAAAAGAACAAAAAAATAGATATTGAAAGAAACCAGAGAAAAGTATTACCTTACCTATATAGAATAAGGACAAGAATAACATCAGATTTTTTCATAAAAAACCAAGAATAAAGTATTATGATATTTAAAGTGTGGCTGTTGCTAGGAAAAAATTCTCCACCAATCTGGAATTCTATAGTTAGCAAAATACTCTCTAAAAATGAAGGAATAAAAACTTTTTTTTTGAGACAGGGTCTAGCTTTGTAGTTCAGGCTGGCCCTGAGCTCACTATGTAGCCTAGGCAAGCCTTGAACTCAGCAATCCTCCTGTCTCTGCCTCCCGAGTGCTGGGATGACAGGCGTGAGCCACCACGCCCGGCACTGTGGTATGTGGTATTGATTGCTGGTGGGCGTGAGTCTTCATGCCCAGCATTGTATGTGGTTACTGGGAATCGAACTCAGGACCTTGCGCTTGCAAGGCATGTGCCGGAACCACTGAGCTAACCCTCCGGCCCGAATAAAAACATTTTCAAAGTGAATATACATGTAATTCATTCTTACTAGGCTTATATGTCAATGACTGTTAAAAGCAATTCTTTAAAGAGAAGAAAATAATATATCTAAGAATCTTGGGACTACATAGTTCTACATCAATAAGTAGGTATGAAAATAAAGAGTCCCAGAGACAGAAGCAATGAAAAGTAACAAATCTTTTCTTTATTATTATTACTATTACTATTAGGAACTGATCCAATGTAATAATAGTGAGAATGTATTGGGTGACTGTAGCATATGAATAAGTGAAGAATGACAGGAATGGTTTAAGGAATGGTAGAGAGGACTTGGGGCTAACCTCAGAAAGCAGCAGCATTATATGTGAAACAGAGAGTGTTATTTGAAGATGAACTAGGATTAGTTAAAAATGCAAGTTTTATGGAAACTAAGTTTTTTTTAAAAAACATAGTAATTGATTTGATAAGAGAAGATAAAATCAAACTGTAAAAATGCTCACTTAAAAGTAGAGGAAGCAGGGCTGGAGGGTTAGCTCAGTGGTTCCAGTGCCTGCCTCGTAAGTGCAAGGTGCTGAGTTTGATCCCTGGTAACCACATACAATGCTGGGCGTGGAGACTCACGCCCACCAGCCATCAATACCACATACCACAGTGCCGGGCGTGGTGGCTCACGCCTGTCATCCCAGCACTTGGGAGGCAGAGACAGGAGGATTGCTGAGTTCCAGGCTTGCCTAGGCTACATAGTGAGCTCAGAGCCAGCCTGAACTACAAAGAGAGACCCTGTCAAAAAAAAAAAAAAAAAAAAGTAGAGCCCCGGGCCCGCCGTGCCGTGAGCCCAGCGGACCGGGGAACTTGCGGCGGGCGGACCGGACCCAGCAGCCCCGGGCCCGCCGTGCCGTGAACCCAGCGGACCGGGGAACTTGCGGCGGACGGACCGGACCGAGCAGCCCCGGGCCCGCCGTGCCGTGAACCCAGAGGACTGGGGAACTTGCGGCGGACGGACCGGACCCAGCAGCCCCGGGCCCGCCGTGCCGTGAGCCCAGCGG
>PVIC010034284.1:0-19676 GCA_004025085.1 Thryonomys swinderianus
GTCTACCTTCAAATGAACATTTAACAATTTGGAAAGGGAGTTTCAGGTGGTCTGCAGTAATTGGTAGCACTCTGGAAAGAGGCAGGGTTTCAATGTTTCCATAGTCTCCATAGAGCACTTTCACCTCAGACTCTGATGACTGCAGAACAACTGCACGGTACCAGAAATCATCACCTGAAACAGAATGGAATCTTGGCTAAGAAGTTACAGTTCATGGCCCTGTATCTTAAGGTGGCTACTCATAAATTACATTATGTCACTTAAATTCATGATGAAAATTCTGGTTCAGTGTCTAGACTTACCTCTATTTCTTTAAAAGCTCATTAAAAAGACAGTAACAGGGCCTTTTTCAAACAAGGACAATGACCAAGAGAAAAGGCTGTAAAATATTGGAAAGCTGGAAACCAGAAGTGTGAATGGAAATGATTTCGCATAGCCAAGCAATTCAACCAAAGCTAGTGGGGAGGACAAGCAACAGCACAGTCTCTACTTCGAAACCCAGCCCCAAGGGTCAGGAATCAGTGCTCTTCATTCAGAAGCAGGAGTAAAGAAGGAACTGGAAATAAGAATTGGGCTAAAGAAGCAGGGCTACCTCCCAAGATATCAAAAGCTTCCCAAGGTATTAGAATACACTTTAGTTCACAAGTACATTTACATATTATGCCTATTTCTGAAGTCGCTGAGAAGAATGGTGAGCTTTATGTTTCAGTACAGCCTAGCTGCCTCCCCGAGCTTCAGGAAATTGCTCCTACCAGAGGAAGATGAGAGCTTCCTTCTATAGACAGTCTGAACAAGGGAATATGAGGCCCAGCAGAGGAGGGAGTTACAGGAACACCATCAGGCAAGCTGTGCACTGCAGGCAGGTGACAGCCATCAAAGGGGAGATCATTTGGGAGGCCCACACTACTGGTGCCCAGTGAGATGGCAGAGCCAGAGTGCCCTGCACAGAAGGCCACCAGTGGACAAGTCCCACCACATATGAGCTTCCAAATAGCTTCTTAGTGCTCATTTTACACAGGTGATCAGCAAAGGATTGACAATTGAGGAAAGCCTCTAATGTGCCAGAAGAGACTAAAACAAATAGAATCTAGCAAGACAGAGACAAATGAAGAAAAAGACAATGAAAAATATGAAAAGCATACTAAAAATCATTCGAAATGTAACAAGAACATTCTTGAAATAAGAACAGGGATAGAACACATATATACACATACATCTGGAAAAAAGCTACTGGAAATGAAAACTTCAAAGACAACAGTTGGAAGTGAAATTGAATTCCTTTGACAAAATAAACAACGAAAAAAGTGAAACTATAGAATAGTGAGAGTTCAACATTAGAAATTTGTGGATTTTGTAAAAAAGAAAAGAAATAACCATCAGGAAAGTTTCTCAAAACTGACAAATTTCTGGGCTTAGGGATTCACTCACCCAGTGATCAGCTGCCAAACTAAGTCACATTATGAACTTTAAGACATGGAACAAAGAGGGTATTAAAGGTTTCAGAGAGGACAAAAACATAGGGACAAAATTTGGCAACTCTGAAATGATGTCTATCTTCTGACCAGAAACACCAATAGTAAAACAACAAAAGCAATGTCTTTGAAAAGGGGAAAATGGCTTCCAACTGAGAATTCCACATCCAGGCAAGCTGTCAATTAACTACTGAGGTAGAATCAAGGCTTTTTCAAACCCAGTGATAAAAGAAAATTTATTGTGGCATAAACCTTTTCTCAGCTTCTGGAGGATGGGATCCAACCAAATACCAGAGTAAAGCAAACAAGAAAGTAAAAAAAAAGGAGATGAGGGAGGAGGAATCAGGCTAAGTGGAAAAGAGAAGCTCAGTGAACAGAGAAAGCACTGCTGAAACACTCTTCAGAGTCCCAGATCTAGAGGAGGTGCAGACGGTTGGGACAGGAGCAGGGCGGACAGCTGAAGATGCCTCCTGTAGGATTTAGTACCTAAAAATTTCTTTGAGGGCATTTATGCTAATACAGAACACTAATAACAAAAGTGTCAGGGAATTAATTAACAGTATTCTACCTGCCTTAACTCTGAGGAGTGTTTACGCAGTCCTCTTAAAGCATTATGCAGTACACGTCTAACCAAAAATCACTACTTCTATGAGCAGAGAGCTGGGGATTTAGCTTGGTGGCACCACACCTCCATGCAAGTGCAAGGTCTTGAGTTTGATCCTCAGTAATAAAAAAAAAAAGTGACAGGAAGTACAGATCCAGGTGTCCCAGGTAAGAGTCAAACCAGGAAGTGACATCAGCAAGATGGAGGAGGAAGTCCCTAGCTTGTATGGTACCCTCTTCCCCACCACAAGAACAGTTTAGACAGAGGTACCTGTGTGGGAACTTTGGGATGGGGAAGGTGTTTTCAGAATCCCAGGAGCCCAAGTCTGTGGAGGGCTGCTCTGGGAGGGTTCCCTCAACATGGTACTGACTACTGGTTGCATGTGGTGCTGTCCCCCAGTGCCAACAGCTCCAGCCTTGCTTGCCTGCCATTTTTCTCCAATCTGCCTAGAGACTGGCAGGCACTATGCTCAACTGTACCCTAGTAAGACGCTTGCCCAACTACACCAAGCTGGTGACAATGAGCCTGTGACCATGGCTGTAGGCCTAGGTTTCCTCAGTCTCAGAAATCAGAGTAATCATTGCAAGCATTATTTTCATTAGCAAAGATGTGTTAACATAAATTCCTGAACAGGGGAACAGACCAATGAGTCTGACTCCCTGAGGCAGTTCTTACTCCCTCTTTCCCTCTCCCTCCCGTCCTGGGCATGAAACCCAGGGGCTTTGCACAGAGCTACATCCTCATCCTTTATTTATTCGAGACAAGGTCTTGCTAAGTCACTAAATTGCCCAGGACTTGGATCCTCCTACTTCAGCTTTCCAGTGTGGGCTACCATCATGTGCCACCACACCTGGCTAATGTTTCAGCTGTCGAAGGTTTTTGTTTCATTTTGTTTTTTGTTATTTGCAATGCTAGGGAATGAACCCAGGACCTCGACCCTACTGTACCACAAAGCTACATTTGTAGCCTGCAACATTTCATGTTCTTCTTTCAGAATGTTCACATACACTGGTGTATGAACACATTACTGATCCACCATAATGTAGTATGGTTATCTAGAGCTGGTTATCTGTAAGTACTGAGAGGTATATAAATCTGTGTCCACAAACAATGCAAACAGAAAAGCTCAATGACCCTAAAATATGAATTAAACCCACAACTTTACCTTTTTCTACCTCATCAAATGAAACATGCATCTAAAAATAAAAATCTGCATAATGTCATGTAAAGGAGAATGAAGTACTTTTTCTTTAATATTTGCCTAAATGCAGCTTACTTGTGTATTTGGCACAGCATGCATCTCCAATTCTTGGTGTATAAGATGGTTGGCCTTTCTGACCACTGCAATATTCTAACAATTCAGCTGTCAATACAGACAATTTTTCTTGATTTTCTAAAACAGATAGATACACACTTCTGTGAAAGAACTTCCAATACTACTCATAACACTATACAAAATATTGTCAAATCTAATCACTCAAAAACTCCTTGTGTATTAAAATATGCACTGTATTTTAAAAATAAATATACCCACTTTTTGGCTGCTTTTTGCAGCAAAGGATGTAAAACTTGGAGGGGTCATGAAGAAATCCTCTGGTGGGCCAATTTATTAACCAATGTGGTTATGCTAGTGTGTTCACCCTATGAACACTTACTAAACAGTATTTTTATGATGGTTTGGCATGCTTTTCAGTGTGTAACACCTAATTAAGTGTCCTAATATTACTTCCAATTCAACAGACCTTAAGTTATCAGACTTGAGTTATCACTACTTTTTACTATAACATTAAATGTGATTTTTTTGGTAATAATGGAGATATTGGTATCACCACAATTCTAGATTGACAATCTGAATCAAAGATTCCATTTTTCAGTTTTAAAGAACTTGTAAATTATTCTGAATAGGCATTGCTCCTAATTCCTCTTCAGATACAAGAAGGGTTATCTCATGTTTAAGAGATTTCTTCATTGTACACTTCCATGAAGCAAAAAAATAAAAAATCAACTTTATGTACTACTTTCATGATTGTCTCCAATGTGAAGCTGATTACTAGTTTTTTAATGTATTTGAAGTAGTTCAAAGTGGTTTAAACTCACTTAAATGGTATGGTTAACATAATAAATAAAATTCGATATACACAATGCATATGTGGAATTTAGGAAGACACAGTAATTAAGGATACTGGTCTTGTTAGAAAAAGCTATATATTATTACACTAGGCTACTGGATACTGAATATAGGACATTCCCTTGATTTTGCCTTAAGTGTTATGCCCTTCAAAATCTTCTCCCGTTCATTTCCTAAGGAGATCAGGGTAAGCGCTTCCGGTACCCAGTTTAAAAGAGGAGCATGAGGTGTTTCAATGTTTGTTCCTTACCTGACACTTCATTTGGGATGGCATAGAACAAGTTAGGGCTTATGATTTCTACTATGCTTGCTTGCACAGTTTTGTTAACTGGTAGTTCTATCGTCTTCCACTGCTCTGCTGAAGAGAAGGCTGAAAACATGAAACAATTCTTGCATAATAGATAAAATCTATTCTTTTTCAGGATATATTTACACAAATTTGTTCATCAACTATCAATGTTTCCAAATTGTCAAAATGAAAGCTCTGTGTTTCACAAAGCAATCTATTCAATTTGAAGGATTATGTCGGAGTTACAAAAAAGTTTAGTCTATGACAATCTTTAAACTATTACATCCCTACAAGCACATCTCTATAGTACAATTCTATTTCTGTAGTATATTTAGTGTAATTCTTCAAAATTACTGAAAGTTTAAGGGATATAAATCTGTACAATGCATGTTTACCTACTAACTATAATAAAAATTATTAGTATTGGTTCAATAGTCTATTTTAATAAATATTAACTTTAACAATTATTAATAATCTATGCCTACCAAAAAGTATAGGAAAAATTATTTCAATTAGGGTAGAAAAACTCTCACAGACTATAAGCAAAGGTTGACATAAATTTAAATAACAAGTGGTTTAGAGTGTACCTTGAAGCCCCTGAGTATCAATTTCATGATTGTGTTGATTAACAGGTTTATCATTTGGCAAATCCTTAGGTAATGAACCAGCTTTTAACACAAGATGTTCGCTAATCAGAATATCACTAATTATTCTGGGATATGAAGTGGAAAGGTCAGTGAGTTCAACTCCCACTCCCCTTTCAGTGATTTCAACCACTCTGGCTTGGAGTTTTATCCCCGTAACACATGTGTGAAATCTTGTTATGGCTTCTTTACTCCAATATTTGTTTCTAGGCTGTATATCTGGAAAATAAGAACAGCATTAAAAATAACCCTTGGCACAAGCTTAATTTTTGCTTCTACAGTGTGGAGGACTGGATCCTTGCCAAGTTTACCATTCAGTTCAGTAATTTTGAGTAATTTTTAATCATCTTCTCCTATACATCCTCCATGGCTGAATTACAGATAATGTATCCTCTAACACACCAGGCTTTGAAAAGTTCCAGACTTTCCTTTACTTACCCCAGGAACATATTGTTATCTGGAATTTTTCCAGTAGGTCAAGCGAATATTATTTCTTTAGAATCTATTAGCATGTCACATACACAGTGATGAGTTGCTAATTTATATATGTCAACTGATATACTTTCACTTATGTGGAGGGTTTTCTGAAGATAATTTCAAAGTCTCATTTGAAATTTCTTATTATTTTTCTTGGTAATTTTGGCTTACACTCTTTTTTTCAAGATGGTGTTGCCATGCTGGTCTAACTCCTGACCAAGTGATACTTCTACCTCAGCTTCCCGAGGAGCCAGAAGTACAGGCTTTCCATTCTCATTTTCTTAGTGCCTCTCAACCTTAAACAAGCATCTGATTCATCTAGAGGACTTTTTAAAACACAGACTTCCAGGCCCCACCCCAGAATTTCTAATTAATAAGTCTAAGGACCACATTTGAAGAAGCTTGAAACTTGATAATTAAATAAAATACTCTGAAATGTATCTATAAAAAAGTACAAAAACAGATGGGAACCAGAAAAAAAATGAACACCTATGCTTCCTAACATAACCATGATTAACATTTTTTGGAACTAACCTTTCACAGGAAAAAAAATTTAAGAGACAAAGTCTTGCTAAGTTTCTTGGGTTAGCTTCAACCTCTCCAACTCAACTGATCCTCCCTGTCTTAGCCCCCTGAGTAGCTGGGGCTACAGGTTCATGCCACAACATCCAGGTGCTTCCACAGTCACTATGTGCAGATGAAAATATTCTCTAAAATATTTATAATATCACCCATTTTAGGTATAATGCTAAGCGCTATTAAGTGCTTTGTACTTTTTTCTCTTTTATTCTTAACAACTCTTTGAGGAAGGTACCATTTTTCTCCAGATGAGAAAATGGAAGAAGGTTTAAATAATTTGTCTGAATATATTACACACAGTAGCTGTAGAGACACTCTGTTATGCTGCTATTGTTCATCTCTTTTCTAACATGTTTTCTTCACTTGAATCAGATAATTATGCCTATACATACATCTCACATTTTGATGACAGTGTCATAACAGCAAACACGTAAGTAGAAATTTGAGTGCCATGCTCTAAGGACTAATTTAATCCTCACAATTCTTGGTGAAATAGGTAATATTCATAATATGGCTCACCATTTAACCACTTCTTTTTTTTTTTTTTTTTTTGAGACCAGGGTCTCGCTTTGTAGTTCAGGCTGGCTCTGAGCTCACTATGTAGTCTAGGCAAGCCTCAAACTCAGCAATCCTCCTGTCTCTGCCTCCCGAGTGCTGGGATTACAGGCATGAACCACCACGCCCAGCTTAACCACTTCTTAAAGTTGTTTTTTAGTTACTAACAATGTAATGAATTTCACTGGAGATGAACTGTGGGCCATTCTGACTGCTTTGGGATAAATTACTACATGTAAAATTGCTAAGGTAGAAGGTATGACTATTTGAGGCTCTTAAAGAATTCTGCAAATACTTTCAAGAAGGTGGTATCTGGGCCAGAGGGTTAGCTCAATGGTTCCAGCGCCTGCCTTGCAAGCGCAAGGTCCTGAGTTCAATCCCGGTAACCACATAATGCTGGGCGTGGAGACTCATACCCAGCAACAATCAACACCACATACCACAATGCTGGGCGTGGTGGCTCACGCATGTAATCCCAGCACTCAGGAGGCAGAGACAGGAGGATTGCTGAGTTTGAGGCTTGCCTGGGCTATATAGTGAGCTCAGGGCCAGCCTGAACTACAAAGCGAGACCCTGTCTCAAAAAAAAAAAAAAAAAAAAAAAAAAAAAAAAAAAAAAAGAAAAAAAAAAGAAGGTGGTATCCATTTTTTATTCCCAACAAAAAAGTAGCTACTTCTCTAACATGAATACTATTATTCAAATAAAATGTTTAAATTATAAATATTAATACTTAGATGGCTATATGTGTTAAGTAGTAAAAGAAAAAGCAATTGAGAAAACTTTTTACTCTGTACCATACCTTCTAACCAGCATTTTATCCCTTGAAATGGAAATTTTAAAAATTTTGATGATATCATTTGGAGTTCATCTGTAGTAACTTCTTCGATATTTCCATAATCCACAAAATGCACTTTAACATTGCCATTTGGTAAGATTTCCTTGACTAAAGCACGATACCAGTTACCATCACCTAGATTTAACACACAAAGTTTGTGAGAGGGAATGTTTTATCTTTTATATTTGCACTTTTTATCTTGGGATAAAAACTATTTTTAACTAAAGTAGGTAATAAATTTGCTCTCTTCCCCAGTTCATACCTTTATTTTTTTAACCAAAAATCCCTAGATTGAGACTTTTAAAAATCTCATTTTTAGAATGTCTTCAAATTTTTTATAATGCCACACTTTTATTATGGTAATTATGGTTCACAAATTTAATTTGTCCTAAGATTTTGGAAAAAATGGCCACATTTGTGTTTATGTGGGAGAGATGGACATAATAGTGTTTGTCACTCCATACAGAGTTTGCAAACAAAAACAAAATTTCACCAAATTCTCCTGTTTGTGAATCAATTATTTGCAAGCAACCATTCGTGAACTGAAGCACCACTGTAATTCAGGGCTAGGGACATATTTTGGTGGTAGAGTGTTTCCTTACTATTGGAGAAGCCATAAGTCCAGTCCTCATACATAAAAAAATTTACACTACTCTCAACAACTAATGGCTTAGATGACTTATTACTTTGTAAAATAGCATAAAAGAAGAATTGTAGAAAAAAACTCTTGCAATGAAACTCACAATTGAACAAATACTTCTCAAAATTAACAAGTAGAGGGGCTGGAGGGTTAGCTCAGTGGTTCCGGCGCCTGCCTGGCAACCGCAAGGACCTGAGTTCGATCCCTGGGAACCACATATAATGCTGGGCATGGATACTCACGCCCACCAACAATCAACGCCGCATACCACAGTGCTGGGCGTGGTGGCTCATGCCTGTCATCCCAGCACTCAGGAGATAGAGACAGGAGGATTGCTGAGTTCACGGCGGCTTGCCTGGGCACCATAGTGAGCTCAGGGCCAGCCTGGACTACAAAGCGAGACCCTGTCTCCAAAAAGCGAAAAAAAAAAAAAAATTAACAAGTAGAGGGTGATCAGAAGAAACAAAGACCCTGATGTGAATAGCTCATTCATTACCTAATTTAATGTTGTTAGAAATTCTGGAAAGAAAATTATATTTAACAAAATTTAGAAAGAAAGTACTGTTTGGAGGTTCTTTGTTTTTCAAAAAAAAAAGGCAATGAATGACATCAGAATCGTTAATTTATTCTTGGCTATGAAAACTATGTGCTTAAATACTGGACAGAAGCAGGGTTGAATGCAGAGAGACAAAAAAGTTTTAACATTGCAATGACACCACCTGCAACTTACCTGCAAAAAATGCACAACAAGGTTGCCCAATTTCTGCCTTAAACCCATTATGTAGCTTCTGTTGGCAATATTCTGCTAGTGATTTATTCAAATCACTGAGCTTCTCCAAGGCTGAAAAAAATATAGAAGTTAATATGAAAAATAAATACCTTTTGTTACTTTGAGATAAAGTCCATCTATTCCGATCTTCTATAGGGTTCTGATCATGAATGGGTGTTGGATTTTGTCAAACGCTTTTTCTGCATCTATGGAGATGACCATGTGGTTTTTGTCCTTGAGTCTGTTAATATAGTGTATTACATTTATTGCTTTACATATGTTGAACCATCCTTACATCCTTGGGATGAATCCAACTTGGTCAGGTTGTATGATCTTCTCAATAATTCTCTGGATTCTGTTTGTCAGTGTCTTGTTGAGGATTTTCGTATCAACGTTCATTAGGGCCTATAGTTTTTTTTTCATTGGATATTTCTCTGCTTTTGGAATCAAAGTAATGTTTGCTCCCAGGAATGAATTTTGGAGTACTACTTCCCTTTCATACTCATAAGTGAAATAAATAGGTCACGGATATGTAAGTATCTTATTTTTTCTCTGATATGACAAAATGAAAATGTAAATGAGTTCTAGAATGTATGATAGATATTGTGAAATAGAAAATATTCAAAGGGAAATGGGGTGTAAGGATAAGTAATAAAGGGAAAGAAAAAATGTGATGGTAAAAAAAGGAAACAAAACTTATGTATATAGGGGTGGGGGGCTTGTAGGGCAGGAAAGAGGATGGGAAAAAATGAGAAATTGTGTCATATACTGGTACAAATTCTCAATGTTGAGTGCGATTGTGATATGTATATACAATGTACCAGTAAAGATTCAAATAAAAAAATAAATGCCATGGATTTTCCTTACAGTCGGAAAACATTTTGATTATAAAAAATGTCACATACATACCAAAACACCTAAGAAATATACCAAATGCTTTTCCTGACCTAAAAATTATCAAACAAATAAGCTTTTATTTAGTTTCTACTCTCAATAAACTCAGTACCAATGGTCTAGAGGACACAGCCACAGGGCGGTGGCATTATCATCAGTGAACCAGCACAAGAGCTTCGTGGGTTGACAGGAAACACTATACAAGCACATGTGAAGTTAAACAAAAGCTGTCCAGAAAGAGAAACATGATGACTAAAATGGAGGATGGGACAGGTAAACGATGCTAGGGAAATACAAAACGCTTGTGACCTCTTCTTGCTAGAGGTTTCACAGAGGGATGTGAAGTACAACCCATATGACAGGGAGAAGAAAGGTATTCCACATGTAAGAAGTGACTCTGGGACACATCACATAATCACGAAATTACGCAGCCAAAAGTTACTTATTGGGGACAGCTGTACAAAGCACTGAAGTGGAATGGTGCACCACTACAGGGCGCAGCAGGGTGCTTGCAAAGATGCAGTCCATGCAGACCTTTAGGATGAAGGTAAAGGGATTTGGGCCACTATATGAGTAAAAGACAAGCCAACATCTCTTAAATGCTAACAGTGGTTCAAATCACAGAAATGACAATTATAATGAGGTAAAATTTTTGCTTTTCAGATTAGCCCAAGTAAAAAAAGCATAAAGACCTTGTTTTGGAAAAGGTGTAGAATGAGGCACCCTCATGGCACTGTTGCTGGGGGTTTGCTTGGTCAACCTTTGGAAGGACAGCACCACAAGTATGTTACCCTCCTACCTAATAATTAGAATTTAGCAATTCATCCCAGGGTTGTAATCTCAGAATAAAATCACAGAGTATATGGACTGTTGAATAATGAAAGCTTAGAAACACTAATCCTTCATCCAAAACTAGGTTAGACAAGAGTAAATCCACACAGTGGAATAGCATACATTATAGCTTATATCTAGCTGCCCCCTCAAAGCCTCAGGCACTCATAGGTGGAGCTTTTAAGGTGACTAGATCATGGATACATAATATTAGTCACTGGGTGGCTTAGCACAGTTCAGGGTGTGTGAGGCCTTACTGAAGGGGGAAGACCCTTCCATGGATTTAGGTGGCACAACCAATAGACTTGTGGCCTACATGGACTAAAAGGGGAAAGGAGGAGGCAGGTGTGGGGCTTGCTGTATACTATGCTACCTGCCTGGGATGGGAAACAGCCAGCTACAGACTGAAACTCCATACACTGTGAGGCAAAATAAACCTCACCTCCTTTAAATTGTACGTGTCTGGTAGTTTGTCCCAGCAAGGCAAAAGTATCTAAGACAGATTTTTGATATCAGAAAAGTAGGGTCATTGCTGTGATGCTACCTGGGCATATGGAGGAATCTGGAAAGATTCACTTCTTGCCACAGATTGCATCCCGTGGTGCACATGTAACTATGGGATTTAACGTTTGCTCTGCTAGATTTTAGTCTTGCTTTGGTCACACATTCCTTCCTATCCCCTATTTCTACCTGGAAATGGAAATGTTTATCTTGTTTTACTATATATTGGAAGGGTCCGACTTTCTTTTCTTTTTTACAGGGTCTTTCAGCTAAGAGTGTCTTAAATCTCAGAGGGGACTTTAAATTTGGACTTTTAGCAACACAAACTGTGAGGACTTTTGCAACTCTTAGACACAGACTAAATGCATTAGGTGTACAGGCATGCATTTGAGTCTCTGGGGGTCCAAGGGCAGAATGTTATGCCTCGCATCTATGTGTTCCCCCAAAGTCTCATCTATTCACAGGTGGGGCTTTTAGTAGTATCTAGATCATGAGTACAATACTGGATTAGTCACTGGCTGTGGAAAGATTTCCTGAAGAGGGAAGACCCACCCTGGGCGTGAGTGACACCAACCAACAGGCCTAAACCCTACACAGCATACAAAAGGGGAAAAAGAAAGGCTTACTTCTCCCTGTGTGCCATGCCCCTCAACCATGCTGCTTCACCCTGGAGTAAGTCAACTAGGAATTAAACTTCTACAAACTGAGCCAAAATAAACCTTCCCTTCTTTAAAATACAGGTGTCTAGTATTGTGTTTCAGTGACAAGAGCATAACTAAGATACCATGTAACCATGAATGTAACCATTCCATTTAGAATGGAGACTAATCAATGTGGTGTTCAGCACTGGATCTCAGAATAGAAAAAGGACATCAGAGGAAAATCTAGAAAAATCAGTCAAGTCTGGATTTCTGTTACCAATAAGATGCTACTGTAGGTCTCTTACTTGTAATGAATGAACCAGGACTGTATAACACATCAACTAGAGAAAGCTAGGTGAAGGGATAAACTTCACACCAGCAACTCACTAAAATTATTCCAAAATTTTAAAGAAGTTTTGGAAATAAATGGTATTTAACTGATATCCAAATATACTAGGAGAAAAAGTACAAAAGTCAGAGTATTTTATCACACGGATAGACTGAAAAAAGAACACATATAGGCATACAAGCATATGTATAGAGTCCTTCTGAAAAGATATTTAGAAAATTGAGAAAAGGAACTGGGAAACTTTCTACTACATATTCCTTCATAATTTTTCAATTTATTACCATACGCTTACAAAACCACCTATGAAAATAAATACAAAGGAAATATAAAATTTTGAATTTTATCCTACATTAAATACCAACCACCCAACAGGTGACTTTAAATGAAGGAATGATAAATTTCACAACTTGACAGTCAAGCTGGACTTGGTTATCTAGTTTAATGTCCTCATTTGACAGAAAGAAAAGCTAAGATTTAGAAAAGTTACAAGCAGTGATACTTACCAGAATGGCTCAAATGAAGAATACAAATGTCTGTGAGAATATATAGCAATAAGAGTTTTCAAACTGACAACTGTCATGATCACTTAGAAACTGGCATTCACTGACTGAAGCTGAAAATACATATACTCTTTATGATGTCATAATTTCATTCCCAGGTATAGACTCAATGGAAAGTATTACCAAAGTTATACAATATTACACTAGCCTCACCAATATAATTATTATAGCCCCAAAGTGTAAATAAGTCCCCTCCAGTGGTAGACAGGAATAATGGGCTCATACAACAGAACGCCATGTAAAACAAATAAGTTAAAACTACAGGTAGTAATTTTACAATGTGGAAAAAAAGCATCAAGGAAAGAAAAATACAGATTATATGATTCCATTTATGTAAAGTTCCAAACCAGAAAAAACTTATCTGTACTCTAAGAAAATAGTGTTTCCTTCTCAAAGAAGAGAAGCAGTAATGACAGGAGCTAATGTGAAGAAGAAGAAAAAAACTCCTATGACACTGCTAACATTTTCTTTCTTGACCTGAAGGCTGATTGCATAATCACAAGGCTGTGTTGACCTTGCAGTTATTCATTATGCTACATTTGTATTTGGGAACTCATCTATTTGTATGTAATATAATAAAGTCAACAATTAAATTTCCAAAAATGAACTTAGGAGACAGTTTGTGAAATCTAAACTGGTTTAAACAGGAAAAAAAATGTGAAATATTTCTGAATGTGAAAACAGAAATAATGGCCAAGTATAACTAAATTCATTTGGCCCTTCTAGTACTTTTTTTTTTTTTTTTTTTGAGACGGGGTCTTGCTTTGTAGTCCAGGCTGACCCTGAGCTCACTATGTAGCCCAGGCAAGCCTCAAACTCAGCAATCCTCCTGCCTCTGCCTCCCGAGTGCTGGGATTACAGGCATGAGCCACCACACCCAGCACTCTAGTACTTTTATTACTCACTGTTACTGTCTGTGTCAGATGTCATCCCAAGCTTCACACAGTCATGGGTGGGGTTTCTCAGAGATGGCTGGATACAGAGTGTATGATACTAGGATTAAGTGTGTTGTTTGGATTAAGGGTTTGTGATTACAAAATTAGCTCACTGATTGTTTTGTATAGTTCTGGGTGGAAGTGCTTCCACCCTACGAGCATGTAGCCTGGAATACAATGGACATATAGAATATAATGGACAGAAAGAAGGCTGCTGTTGTTGCTTGCTGCTTCACTATTGCACTGCTTATTGCCTTGTTGCATTCCTCCCACCATGAACTGTTTGTTCTCTGTCATGAGACCTTGCCTTGAAGCCAGCCAAGTATAAACTGAAATCTCTAAAACTTGGCTATAATAAACCTCTCCTCCTCTAAATTTGAATGTAAGTATTTTATCTCAGCAATGAAAAAAGTCAACTACGACATTCACTAACAAACACATCTTAATTATCTAGGCCCATATATTTCCAAAAAAGAAACATGTAAGTTCAACTTACCATATTCTTTAAGAATATGACAATAAAATTCTCCAGGATTATACATCATGCAGACCACCACATCTACTGTTTGGTCAACTTCAATTTCAACCCATGTCCACTCTGCTGGATTTACTTTTCCCTCTGTACTCAAGGGAACTATGAAAATAAGCATATTGCACAACAAATGAACAGGGTATGGGGAGGCTCTGGCAGGGAATGGGTTGTTAATTAATTTATTTGGGAAGGCTTAAATTTCCCCTGACATTTTGAGTAACTTTATAGGAATTTATTTATTTATTTATTTATTTTTTGAGACAGGGTCTCGTTTTGTAGTTCAGGCTGGCCCTGAGCTCACTATGTAGCCTAGGCAAGCCTCGAACTCAGCAATCCTCCTGTCTCTGCCTCTAGAGTGCTGGGATTATAGGTGTGAGCCACCAAGCCCAGCACTGTGATATGTGGTATTGATTGCTGGTGGGCATGAGTTACCGCACCCAGCACTGTACGTGGTTACTGGGGATCGAACTCAGGACCTTGAGCTTGTGAGGCAGGTGCCAGAACCACTGAGCTAAATCTCTGGCCCAGGAAATTTAATTTTAAAATCAGTTTTTAACAATTAATTTATTTTTCCTCATTGAATTTCAAATTTGAATTTCTGATCAGTTTTCAGCTGCCAGTGACTCCTAAAACTTTCAACAAAAATTCTAGTTTTTAAACACACTCTTAAACATATTTAAATGAAGTCTTGATTTTAAAAGACACAAAGGCACTCAACATTAACTCTTTTGGAAGCCATCAGAATCCATTCATTTATGGAACCATCTGAACTCCAGCATAGACAATATCTAGTAATTTACTTACCCCTGGGTTTATCTGTCACTGTGTCCTTTTCATCCACGGCAAAGCCTGCGTCTATGAGAACTTTAGCAACACTGATGACAGGTGTCACAGATTTATCTGTAAGTTCCACCAGGCAACTGTTTTCCAACTTGTCCACCACTTTTACCATGACCACTTTGTTCAGTACAATTTTTTTCATGAGACAAATAGACTCTGGAGTCCAAATTCCCAATGATGGCTTTACTCCTAACCGAAAATTTTTTAAAGAATGTTAAAATAATTCCTAAAACAAATATTTTAACATAAAACTCCCAATTTCCATAAAGTTAAATCTGAGCCAAACACTGGAATCAAAAGGTCTCTCCTTATGAAAGAGACTTTCTAACCATGGAAGTGAATATAGAATAAAGAAAAAGCCTGTAAAATGTTTTTACACTTTTGTATAGAAAAAAAAATCATAGTCCTTCTGGTAGAAAATGTCTAGTAAGGCAAATCTATAGTAAATATTTTTTTGCCGGGGAGCAAGATTTATCTACGAATCAGGTACCAGAGACCTCCTTGGGCTGATGGAGATTTCTAAAACTGGATCATGATGGTAGTATACAACCAGGTAAATTTACTAAAAATTACTGACCTGTATATCCATAATAATAATGTTTAGAGTATATAAATTAAAATGAAGAAAATAAAATTAAGAAAATAATTTTTAAAACTATGAAACAATCCAGAAGAAATACTAGTCTCTTCATTAACATGATACATTTGTGGCACAAATTAGCACTACAAGGGTACATGCAAGTCAACAATCCCAAGGTTATGACTAAGTCAGATCATTAAATGATCCAAATTGTGCTCGCTTCGGCAGCACATATACTAAAATTAAATGATCCAAATAATTTGCAAAAAAATGTTCAGCCTCTACTAATGAATTAAATTGAAATGATTTAGGTAGTGGCTTATCAACCATGGCCAAGATGAAGACATTTCTGTCTGGTACATGAATTGTGAAGAAGATCACTCCTTCATATTTTTTTGGTGGGCATAAAAACTACTGCAACTCTTTCCAGAGGACAATGCAGAGTATATATCACAAATATGAAAAGTAACAGATTCACTAGTACCTACATTTTGCCACATAGCCTAAGGAAATGATCTTGGATATGTGGCAATATGTAGTTCAATGAACAGTGCTAAGGGCAAAAACTTGGGAATATCTTTCTGATATTAGATATTAGATAAAATATGGTACATTTCAATAAAGACTGTTGAAACCAATCTGTTGACATGGAAAGAAAGACTTGACCCTAGTGGGACAAATTACATGCACAATAACTTATAAACATGTGATTATATATTATTGTTTTGTCAAGTGGGTTTTCCCTCCCTCATACATTTTTTTCATATTTCCATTTTCATTTTTAGGTTTTAACATTAACCACAATGGGATGATTAAAAACTTCATACCTGCCAGCATACACTTTAGAGCTTGCATTGGCAATTCTAGCAACTTTGGAATTATGGGACAAAGTCTTGTCAAACTGAGGATCTCAAAGTTTCCATAATCAACATATCCAACCAGTACAGACTCTTCAGAAGCATAGGCCAAAACAGAGGCACGGTACCACTGATCATCCTCTGAAACAAGGAAGACTCAATTGCAAATGATTTTTTTTTATGAAGGTAAACACTGACGCAATTAGATGGTCATTTCTAGATTTTACTTTAAAAGAAGTCAAGTTTACTAAATACATGCTTACTAAATACTTTGCATTCTTCTTACCCAAAGCCTTTGATTGCTAAAATGTAACCTTTATTAACAGTTTCCTATTATGTAATTCATATGCTGTCATTATTAATTTGTATGTGTTGTCTCTCTACTAGACACCTCAGTAGGGGAAAGAGTATGTCCTGTTGAATCCTCAAGGTCCTGACGAACCATTGCATCAAGCAGGGCTTCATCTAGAACACCTGCAGTATGAGTCAAATGGACCCCACCAGCCAAACAATTGACATACTGGGGCTTATTTGTTACTCATCATCACTTTGGTATAGAGTAACAACTTGGCAATCACAAGGCAGGATTGTGCAGCTACCAAGACTGCCCTATTACACTGCTAACCTTCCAGGCCCATCTAGCTATTCCAAATTCATCTGGGGAAGACATAAACCTAGAGGTTCTTTATCTCATGTTTATGTTAACAGAATTATCCATACCAGTCTCTAAACACTAAAGGGCTGGGGAAAAAAAAAAAAACCTCTTATAATATCCCCACCTTTCTAACACTCATGTGCATTCTGTCCTCACACACAGCACACACTCCTTTGGTCCAGTTTAAATGGATATATTTAAAAAAAGACAAATGGTGCATCTCAATGCATCAAGCTTCAAAGGTACCCATTCAGTGCCATGGACTCTGTCTCATTTTTATTCAACTCTAAGTAAAACACAACAATAGTCTATTTACTTACCTGAGAACTGAGCACAACATATATCACCAATGGCTGGATAAAATTCAGACCGTGGACACACCTGACCACAGTACTCACTAAGGGAGGTCTGCAGTCCTGCAAGCTCACCTGTGGACACAGATCATAACTTACACAGAGGAAGGCATCTATGTCACATCTTTGATTTTGCATATTGAGTCTTCAAGTATGTGACTGTGATAAAATACATTAAGAAAATTCACTCACGGCCATTTTGTAATTGTTGGCAAAAGAAGTCCCCTGGTGTCTGAACGTGGGCAACCACACCACAGAACTCATCTCCTACATTCAAAGTTAGCACTTTGGGGAATAAGTCATTTCCATCTACAACAGTTTTTTTTTCAGTTGTGATCATTCCAGCATCTTCAGGATCACCTTATCAAAAAACAAAAAATAAGTCATTTTGGTTTCATTACATTTTTAAAGATCAGGCAAATTTCGATCATTTTGAAAATGAGAATGTGAACATGGATAAGCAAAATTCCTACAAGAGTGATAAGTCAGTTTTCTATCTTACCAAAGGCCAGACAAGCACTAAGAAAGACAAGTAGTATAAAAACATCAAATTTAACTAAAAACTTTGTTTTGTTTTGTTTTGAGACAGGGTCTCACTTTGTAGTTCAGGCTGGCCCTGAGCTCACTATGTAGCCCAGGTAACCCAGGAAAGCCTTGAACTCAGCAATCCTCCTGTCTCTGCCTCCCAAGTGCTGGGATTACAGGCGTGAGCCACCACGCCCGGCACTAACTAAAAACTTTTATATTACCATCTTCATATTCTCTAAAAGAGTTTCAGAAAATATAACTTGGAATACATAATCTCAGATGATCTCGAACAACAACAAAAAAAAATCAAGAGTAGAGTGCCCATTCTACAGTGAAATGAAAAATACCACAAGAAAAATTTATTACACCATTTTAAAGCCAGGCACAGTGGTGCATACCTGTAATTCCAATACTCTGGGAGGCTGATGCAAAAGAATCATAAATTTCAGCCCAGTCTAGGTAACTTAGTGAGACTCTACCTCAAAATAATAAATAAAAATGGGCCAGGGATATTTCTTAGCATTGCAAAAACCAAACCAAACCAAAAACATAAATGAAAACACAAAAATATCCACCTCTATTTTCTCAGTTAAAAAATGAGGAACAAGCAACATAAGTACTAAGGGGAAAAAAAGGAAAGAAAAAAAAAAAAAGAGAAAACCAAACCAGGGCTGACATAAGAATCTGATGGAGGAAGGGCTTCAAGCACAAGAAAAGCATTTCAGAACAAGAAAACTCACAGGAATGAAGATGTGTATGGCCAAACAGGCTCTACATTCTCAATGAATTTGTTTTAGGGGTTAAGATTTAAGGGGGATCATAACATCCACACATCAAAATCTACAAAAACTACTGCTTTAAGGAGCTAATGATATTCAGATAAAACTACGGATCACTTCATTTTTTTAAACTCAGAAATGAGAAAACAGGTTTTCTAAAGTACTGTAAAATTAATAAGGAAAATGATCCACACTAAGAATGAAGAGAAAAACTATGACAGCACAGTGGAGGGAATTTGCCACTCACAAATAACATCTCAGAGTACATTATAAGGAATTCTTGTAGTTATGTCAGAAATCCCTGAAATGGGTAACCGATCCCAAATACTAGTCAATGTAAATTCAATGATCTCAAATATAAAAGATAAAGAGAAACTGAAAGTCAAAAGCATTTTTAAAAATCTTTCAGCACCAAGAAAAATGAACCACCTTCTTGCTTCATACAAAAGGATGAATAGTATGGTAGAAAGAGCACTACACTGGAGTGACTGGGCCTAAATTATGATCTCCCCCCAGTTTTAAAACCTTTTTTTTTTTTTTTTTTTTTTTTTGGTGGTACCAGGGATCGAACTCAGGCCCTTGTGCATCCATCCAGGTTAGGTGCGGTACCACTTGAGCTAAGTCCCCAGCCCACCCCCCAGTCTTAGAGTAACCCACTTTCAACGTATGTTCCCTCACGTGTAAAAACATGGGAGTAGATGATCTCAATAGTCTTTTAGCTGCATGATTCCATTGGCAGATCAAGGGTTTTTGTGGTTTTAAAAAATTGTATAGAGTATCTGTCATATATCAGATGCCACGCTAAGCAATGGAGAGAGTTAAGAGGCTATGGTTTTAATTCTAAATATT